>JANJYP010078087.1:0-10367 GCA_024605115.1 Rastrelliger brachysoma
TTGGCTATATCGACTCATTCATATTGCCATCTATAAATGTCATCTACCCTGCACCTGTTGCACTCATGCAGTCCTGTATTGGCACACTCCAACTTTCAAATTTCACAACACAATGCAGTTACTGTGGTGGTCTTGGCCCAGTCCATACCAACCATACTGGACTCCATCTGATCCAGAAAAATGTATTTTGGTTTAATCTGACCATAAAATGTGCTGCCACTACACATCAGGAATATTTTCTTGCAGTTCTGTGCTGCTTTTTGAGTGATGGTTTTCTTATTGAACATTCATTCATAGACATTGACATGCTTTTCTCATAGACTGACTGGGACATTTAAATTGAGCAGAGCCATCATTAACTGTATTAGTTCCACCTGTGCTTTTCCTGCCATGACAAGTCACAATTACTGCTGTGAAAAAGGCTTTTTGTATTTTGGTGTTTTTGTGTTTTGTTTGGGACAGGCATAATTATCAGTAGACAGTAAAATAGTTGACAGCCTCCTTCAGTGAGACTTGAACGTGAACATAAACAATAAACTAAACCTGACTGGATAAACTCACCATAGGCTGGGCTGTCATCACTGTTGTTCTTGCTTCCAATTTTCAAAACAGAAAACATGGCAGCTCTTCTAGAAATTATGTCATGTTTCTATAACAAATACTTAAATTCCAACAGACATTTTTGTTGTGGGTTATTCATGTGGGCTACTTGGATAACATACATGAAATACTCCTCAGTCACATAAGGACCAATTTTTACAGAAACTGCTGTGTTAGTTGCTGGAGTTGTGTGGTTGATTCATTTTCCCTGTCCACATATTTAGAGGTGAGGTGTGAACTGTGACGCAGTTGCTGCCTACCAATGTTTTCATTTGCATTTATTGGTAAATAAACTCAAACCTCCACAGACACAATCAATAGAACATTACAAAATTTAGCAGTCCAGCATCTTTTCCTTAACATCTGTAATCTGTGACTATTTGGTCAGAAAATTTCAAGTTGAATACAAGAGAACAAAATCAATGCAGCATCTGCGTTGTTAGAAATATCATAGATAAGCAAATGCTGAGCAAATGGAGTGCTTAAACCTGGACACGGATGCTGGCATGGATCCAAAATAACACTGGGGGCTGTTTAAGGTCAGTTTTTTGGGTGAATAAATTTAAAGTTTGATCTAAAAAAGGCGATAGTGAAAATTAATGCGCTATGCACAGCAGATAATTAGAAGAATACTAACCAGTTTTGAACAATCTACATTTCTTTAGAGAGTAGAGTATGTGCAGTTATTGCTTTTGCAAGTCTGTTTTTAATGAGTAAAAGTGACATGCTACTAGTATAAGATGTATATTATTTCCTCATAAATCTCTTAATATTGCGCAGATTGTTAGGATTATTCTTTTTAAGAAAATATTATATAGAATGCTAAGATGTATATATGTATACATCTCCCAATGTTTTCAACAGCCTACTTCTCCATTTCCATTGCAGAGCTTTGTTTGTATGATTTGTATTTTTCTTTTTTATCAAACCCTACACTAATTTTCTGCTTTTAGCTTGTGCACCTGAAGAGCATAATTTGCCTTTATGCTGCAGTCTGAAATAATTTGGCTTCAGTTCTTCCACCACCACACCAATGTATAAATGAATTACACTAAGTTGTTGTTGTACAGAGCATCATCGCACACTGTGGCGATTGCTCCACCAAGGACTCCCTAGAGGAGAGAGCTTACGTTTAACCACTGGAATCCATTATGCGTACAGCTCCAGCTCCCGTTGGACTCCAGCTCTTGTCATCCTTCAAGGTCCCATAGAGAAGCTGAGCTGTGTAGTCCTGAGGTCTGGGAATCCTCGACTCTCCAGGGCCCCAGAAGTTTCTCTGTCATGTTGAACCTGAAATTTGACCCACAAGAGACAAATGCTCCACTGCTGCTTTCAACCAGTAGAGACAGTGCAAACACCATCATATTATGCAGCAGAGGCACAGTTAAAAGCGAACAGGGACTCCCTTCTTTATTAGAGATGTCTCATGGCTGTTAGTGACAGACTTCTACTTTCATATGCTCATATGTGTGCTCTTGCTTTCCTTCTCTTCTTTCACTGTCTGTCTTCCTCTCTGTCTTTGTTTTTCTGTATACCTTTACAACTTGTGTAGTTTAGTCTAAACATGTTTCATTTTTGTGTGCAAAAGTAAGAGAAAGTCATCTGACTTCTTTATTCTATTTTTTTAAATCTAAAACGAAGCTTATTCACTCATGAAAAAGTTAAAATGGACAGCAGAAATATCTACAGGAAATGTATTAAGTATTCATACACTTTATTTAGTTGTTACTTTATGGAACTAGTCAGTTATTGTAGGTATACTGAAATATCTCTCAATTTGTCACACATTTCTAAATCCATCAAAGTCAAAGACATTCATACCTGTCCTGAAACCTCAGTATTTTTGATTTGATGTACTGCAACATGGAATCATATAATCATCTGCTGTCTCAGCAGAGAAACTCGGATACTCTGTTGGAGTGGCCATNTATGTACTGCAACATGGAATCATATAATCATCTGTTGTCTCAGCAGAGAAACTCGGATACTCTGTTGGAGTGGCCATTGGGTACTTGCCCATTCACTGATTTTGGCTAAGGAGCCAGCTGTCAGAAGAATCATGCTGTTTTCAGGCTTCTCCATTTTTACAATAAGAACTTTCACTAATTTAGTAGTTTCTAGTACCGTTTTTCCACTGGTAGAAACATATGCCTCACAGCAAGTATAGCCATGCCAAGTCACACTGCTGTGGTCCTACTGGGTAGCCAACGATGCAAAGAATTAATTGGAAATTAAATATGTTTATCACAGAGTTATAGGAGCTTCGTTAGCACTGTGATTCTTCAATAAAAACAAGTCCACACAACAATATATGAAGAATTTGGCCCTATTAAGTCAGTGGATCAGTTTTAAATATTACAAGGAGGACACATACACAGTATGAAGTTGGATGAAGAGTTGCAGATGGCCCCAAATCAGCAGACCTCAACACATCATCAATGTAAACAATTTATCTTACCTTGCTGTGCTGTGCAATAAAAAATTTAAAAAAAACCTGGCTCTGTGCCAGCATACTGTAGCTCAACTGCTCAAGGTTGTTCATGGCATTGCTTAGCACTGACTAGCCCTTCCACGAATAAACCCTGTTTCTGGCTTTCATCGATCTGTGCCAGAGCACATTTTTGTTTGGTGCTCTGCAGAAAGTTTCATGGACTTCAGGCCTTGTGTTTTTTCCTCTAGTATGTAGGGACAGCAATGCCTTGAAAAAGTGTTCAGGACATATGTCAGTGATGATTAGAAAATATGTTGTATAAACAACAAATATTAACTTGCAATTTTATCACCAAGATTTTGACTATATAGATAAATTGGGTATTTTTGCATTTCACAATAAGTTTACAAACATGTATTATTATTATGTGGTTTGAAAATTTTGAATTGATGGCAAAATTTTAATAATTTTTTAGTTAGGTGCATCACAAAACAAGTTGGCTTAATAATGTGCTAAAACATAGTATAAATCTCTGTCTCTCTATCTCTCTACACACTGTGTATCTGCTACTCTCATTCCATAAGTAGCAGCTCTCAGAGGGAGAGCAGGGTGAAACTGCAGGGCAGTTTAGATATGACACAGCAGGGAATTCTCTTCATCCATCTCCAACAGTCTCTGCACTTAACATTCTGCTTCCCAAAGGAAATGGCTCTCATTTATTCAAATGCTACAAAGCACTGTCAAGGCATATATGGAGAAATATGAGCCATTGCTAACGAATTGGTGAAGAGGTAGTGACACATACAATGCTTCTCAACCAGTAGGCATTGGTATCCAGTATAGCAGCCATTGGTCAGATCCTTCCTCACTGGTTGTTGTTTATTGTGTGGCTCGTTTGTGGAAAGGTGATTGAACCGTCCCACAGGCTAATAAAAACAGGGAGATTCACTGCCTAGCATTTTGCGCCCGGTCACACACATTGACTTGCAATCTGCATCACGCGGGTCCAATCAATGGCTTGATGCCGAAGCTATTGAGACCCAGTGAAAGGTCCAAAAGGCCAAACAGAAGACAATATGTCTGATGGCTCTTTGCTCTTTTAGCTCCATGGTGAGCTGCAAAGAGAGGATTACCAGACAGGCGGTAGCACTCTCTGTAGCAGTGGACTGCTGGAATGCAGAGAAATTCATCATGAGGAGCTGATGATGCGAGGCAACTGTTTGAAGAGGTTGATTTATTGTTTTTCTATTAGTGTTAAAATTTACCACTTATGCAAGCAAAGCATTTTAACCTTCAAAGCTATCTAAAGGGAAAATAGGAATTCGGAGTAACATAGCTAATAGCTTATGTTGTGGTCTTGTCATGAAAGCTTTGAGAGGCTAGTAGCAAACCCAAGGATGATCTTAACCTAAACACACCAGAGCCTCCTGACCTAGAGGTACCAAACTGGTACACTGAAACATAGAGAGTTAGTTAGTTCTTCAGGAAACCTTTCAAATCTCTGTTTTTGCTCAAACTGCTTTGAACACTGTGGCTCTGTCAGATCTGTGTGTGTGTGGTGTGTGCGTTGTTGTCATTGTTTCATGGGCTGCTGTGTAGAAAGAGATAGAATGTGGTGTGCTTTAGGGGAAGAAAAAGGATGCGTCATATGACACATTTACTCTACAAAAATCCAGATCTAATACAAACACACACACAGTCACCTAATGCTCAACTATCAGACTGCACCCTTGACATCAAAGCAAACTTGATAAAGCAGACAAGGATGCCAGGCACACATGCAGGTACACAAACACTAACACACACACTCAGAAAGAATGTTTGATTAATTCGCCTGATGTATGATTTTGTGTATTTTTATCACATTTAATTTGTACCTGTGTAATTTGTACCTGATGTGATGCTGCAGGCTGTGGGGCACTTTTACAGGTGTTTTGTAAGCACACAACTTGATGAGCATAATAAATGCAGTATATCAGAGACATGCAGCTTAGATGTTTATACAAATATAGTGATTGTTGTGGAATGGATTAGTAACTTTGTTCCATCAATCAACAACTGTCAAGGTTTACCTCAAATAAGTGTTGCTGTCGAGCATCTTAGCAACCAAAATAGAAGAAAACGGACTGAAAAATGGATAACTGACAAAAGTGGTAATTTTCTGCAAGAGTTTTAAATTAAATGGGGACCTCTCACCAATACCAAATACAATATGCTTTTCTAGTAAGAAAAGCATTACGTACCTTGTATGCTTGAGGCTTGATGTTTACTCACCTAAGATTTAAACAGGCAGGGAAAATCTCAATATTGAAGTGATTGGATCTGTTAAGGGACTAGACCAGGGCTTACGACACATCCCATGAATTACAACATCCTCATCTCTCCTTTGTTGCATGTCATTCCCCATCTTTCCCATTATTTCCTGTCATTTGGCTGCTATCAACTTAAAAAAAGACATCTTTCAAAACTGCATGTTTTAATTAAAAAGTATATCAGTCTTAGAAACTTCCTGCTACCTTGTTAGTACATCAAGCCATCCAATGAAGATTCTATCCCCAAGGCTGAGAAACTGTAATATCTGTTGCTCTCTCTGGCATCTGTTGCTCTCCTCGTTTGACCCTCCAGCTACACTACTTGGATCCCTCTCTTCTTTCTGTCCCTCAATTCCCATGTGGCAATCAGACTTAATGTAGTTTGACAGACCAGTTCCCAGCACTGTTCAGTCATGTGCAGAGACCAGTGGGAGAATGTTATGGAGAGGAATCAGAGAGGAAGAATAGTAAATGCAGAAATAGAAAGGAACTGCTGATGTTGTTGTTGTTCTGTTTCCAAGGTAATGACCTCCTGTCCTTGTGAGTAAGACAGTGGGTCAACAGACTTAAATCATAAAATTACAAATACACACTCATATGTCGCCAGGCACCATCTCATCACACTGTTCACACTGTCTAAACACACATACGCATGTTCTCACCCAAGTAATGACACATGCACAGTTTTACAGACTCTGACACACTAACATAATAGTGCAATTTAGTTAAACATATACACACGTGCAAATGCACCTTGGCTCTCTTCTGACATCAGTGCAGATAGACTGTAGGGTCAACAGCTCTCTTATTCTGTCACTTTAGCTTTGGCTCAGAGCCCAGCTCTCTTCAATTCAACACCATAACCTCCCCATGTGGTTACACTCTCACCCTGCAGTATACAAGACCACACACTCTGCTTTGTGTGTGCACAGATGAGTGTGTGAGTGACAGAGAGGGAAAAAGGGACCTTGTGCAAGTGTTTTCTTTCCAGTAATATGCCTGGAAAGAAAATATCCTCCTGAACAGTCTTTTTTTCTTGTATCTGCAGGCATTCTCATTTTGTATTAATTGTGTGTGTATGGTTGTTTTGAGATAAAATTCCAATTAATGAGGATGTTCCTCTAACTCTGCAATACCTGGGGACTCTGCATCATTATATGGCCTCCTCTTTTCTGCTTTACCAGGTTTGGACACTGACCACGGCCAAGACAAACAGCTCTCTGATATGGCATTGTGCAGCCTTTCTGCCCAGTTGATATTCCTTAACTCTTAGCTTTTTGATATACCAAGGTAAAACATTTTCAGGTTACTCAGATAGGTACAGGCAGTGAGACAAATATTTTCTGACAATGGGATGGCCCGTGTCATTGAAGTCACACTATTGTGAGAGTAAAATCTATTTTATCAGAGGAAGTCACAATGTAGCGCTGCAACAGACAAGAATATTTCATTCTGTCCAACTGATAAGCCATACATTTGTCCTGTGTGCCCAAATTAAAGTCTGCTGGCAACTGGGTATGGTCAGTCGTCTAAAACCGTCTCCTTCCACAGGAAGCGAAAATTCAGCTCAAAATGAAAATCAGTCATTATCTTCTCACCCCTCTCGAGTTTCCAGTGGATTTTGGAAGATCATCACAGAGGGGGATAGCCCCATAGCTCAATTTTTGCATTCTGTCAAACCATGCTGTTAATGAGACGGCCTTTTTCCGAGCTGCAAAAAATGTTCTGCATACTTCCAACCCATGATGAAAGGTTTCATAGTTTAACAGTGAAATCTCAGTGGATGTTTTTGGTACCAGTGAATCATGAATGTTAATTTGTGAAATATAGTTTCTTTAAGAGCAAGCAGTTGGATTCACATATGTTCTTTTTATCCATTTAGCATCCTTTGCTTCTCATTTGGTTCTGGCTTCATAAATAATAAATGAATGTGTGTGTGTGCTCGAACAGTGACGTGCGGCTGAAGAATTGCTGATGCACCCTTTGGTCACTAACTAATCACATGTGATCGAATGCAATAACCACCACATTTAATTTATCCACACTGACCAATAATGCATTGTTATTTGCAGTCATCATTTAGGAGTATAGCTCCAGGGGAAGCATATGCGCATTCACTCACAACTTAGTCATTCAACTCATTTCAAAAATGATGACTAATTAAATTGTCCCCCGTGGCTCTATAGTTAAATAAGACTTCTATGTAAACCACATAAAGGTCACAAGTTTAGGGTGCGCCTTCATCAGTAGTGTATTAGTATCATCCTGTACATCTCTCAAATATTCTACTACAGTTTGAATTAGGTTCATGTCTACTTGGCTGTCAAGCATGTACTCAATACCAGCACTGTTTATTTATGTCTGTTTGAATGTGTCTTACAGAACACACCTGTGGGACGATCTGTGTTTATGGTGAACGCTACAGATCCAGACCAGGGCACAGGAGGCAGCGTTCTCTTCTCCTTCCAGCCTCCTTCCCCCTTCTTCTCTATTGATGGAGCCCGAGGCACCGTGACTGTAATCAAACCGTTGGATTATGAGACAACCTCAGCCTACCAACTCACTGTCAACGCCACGGTCAGCACACAAGAATGTTGAAATTTACAGCCTACATCAGCACAGACCTACCACAGTCAAATAAATAAATTGCATATGCTTTTGCTTCTGTTCCTGTTAGGATCAAGACAAATTGAGACCTCTCTCTCGGCTTGCCAACTTAGCTATCACCATCACTGATGTCCAAGACATGGACCCCATTTTCACCAATCTGCCCTACAGTACAAACATAGAGGAGGACGTTCCCTTGGTCAGTACTACCTGCCATCACATTGCAACAGCTTGCATCTTCTTCATGCAACTTTTATGTGAAACTTTCAACAATCTGTTCATTATTTTCCCTCCTATCCTTCTGTGTTACCAACAAGTTCAACTCATCTTTCTCCTGTCCCTTGTTCCTCCTCCTCTTTGATTATTCAGGAGCTACTGTGAGAGAAATGTGGTTTAACAGGAGGCCTGAGTTATTATCAGGGCAGGGTAACGTCCCTACCAAGCTCCAGGAATCCACACACACACACACAAACTTAGCCCCAGGCCCCTACATGCAGCACTGCAGGTGTTGGAGACTGTAATTACTGTGNAAGGAGGCCTGAGTTATTATCAGGGCAGGGTAACGTCCCTACCAAGCTCCAGGAATCCACACACACACACCCAAACTTAGCCCCAGGCCTCTACATGCAGCACTGCAGGTGTTGGAGACTGTAATTACTGTGAGAGATTTACAGGGATGTGCGGCCTCCAGCAAAGGTCACTGAGGCTGTAGGATTTATCTCACCACGCTGCATCCTGCGTTCTTTTGCTGCTTATGTATGAAGTATGAGGTAGTGGGGTTTTGTCTTTATTGCAAGTAGGTTTGTCATGGGTATCTAATACACTGAGTGTGTGTTTCTCTGTATACCATTATGTTTACCCGGCTCAGCCCTCTAAACTCGCATCCCAGGTGGGTAATGGTCCAGCTATTGATGTTTGCACTCGTAGAGAGGGAATTACACACAGGGGCATAATAATGTCCATCCTTATTTCTGTTCTCTCTCTTTCTCTCTCTATCAGTTGTCACTCTACTTCTCCCTGCCTCTCTCCCCTGACTCACCCAAACCAACCCCCTCCAGCACACACCCCCTAACTCACACACCTACCACCCGTACATCCCTCGTCCCCGGCTTGCACACGCCGTAGTAGAAATGTCAAGTGCTACATTTGCATGCATATTAACAGGGCGTGACGGAGTCGACACCCGGTGTCTCCCTGACTCTCTGATTCATCAACTGTCACCAGGAAGGTCACAACACGAGGAAGATGAGGGAGAGGAGGAGGAGGAGGACATGCGGATGGGGTAGAGGGGGACAATGGAAGAGATGTCAGGGTAAAAGTGAAAGGAGGAAAGAAAATGTGCAAAGTTACAGGAAGAAGAAGTAAATATGTTGAATTACAAAGCTGACGTTTCTCTCAGCAGCGTTAAACCTCGGTAATACTGCCTTGAAGTGTTGTAGGTCTTGCCTCTTACAGTGGGGGGCGGTGTGTAATCCTTTTACACTGGCACAATAAGAGAAGGTCACAACAAGCACGCAAATAAAATCTTTTACTGAGCTCCTTTGACCCGGCAACAGATACAGACAGGATAACAACACCGCTTTAAGTGGAAAAACTAGAAATGTATGCCATGGCCGTTGTACATACACACTCACACACGCCCGATGCCCTCATGCAGTATTCTAACAGGCATGTGTCATTTCCATTAGGTAGTGTTTGGTGGTGATAAGCCGAGGGCGTACAGTGACAGAACGAGTGTCAAGTGTTCTCAAGGCCCATGACATTTACACGTAAAGGGATGTCAAACTTGGATCCCTGTCATAGGTCATTTCTCAAAGGTGTGAGCGTACACATACATACACAAACCTTTCTACTTCTGCTTCTCTCCATCCTTGTTTGTTTCTCTCCGTCTGTCTTTCTCTTTTTCTCAGCCAATCAACCTGTCATCCGTAGAAAACTTTGAAGGAGTAGAAGAAAATATTTTCACAGGGCAGGGGTTTTAGCTGTTATAGCTGTAAATCCATGCTGCTTGGACTGACGTTTAAGCCCCTTCTAGGACAAACACAATTTGGCTGTCAAGTCAATGAGGAGAAAGAGAAAAAAGGAGAATGGGTTGAGGGGCGGGTGGGGGGGGGGGGGGGAGTAATGCAGTGTATAGCTAGAAATGAAAGGATGAAGATGAGAAGAGGGTGAGGTGGGGTCTGGCTTGGGGTTTTTGGAGATGTGCTGGTGTATGTGTGAGAGTGTATGTTTGCAGGAGGAGGCGGAGGGAGGGGATTGTATCTTTGATGGTTGATTGAACATATTCCACTTGTGTGGACAGCTCGAGAATATTGCTCATATTATTTCAGCATCACTTCGTCTTCTCACTCTCTCTCTATGTCCCTTATTTCTGTCTTAGTCTGCCCCTAAATCTCACCCCTCCCACCCCCATAGTA
>JANJYP010078090.1:0-11131 GCA_024605115.1 Rastrelliger brachysoma
CTGTCAGTTGGTTCACAGTCTCCATGGCAACACACTAACGTTTACTGCTTATAATCGCACACTATGACATCAAATAATGGTGACAAGAGAATAATTGTGGTTTTCCTGTCCACGCATGACCACAGAAACTGGACTTTTCAAAAAAGTTCACCCTGGACTCCAGATACAAAAAACTCCGGTTTCAGGAACCCACAACTGCAGCTATGTGTGGATGGAAGGCCAAACTATGCAGAGAAACACACAGTATTAAAAGTACCTGTGTCCACATGGACAGCCCATGTGCTTGAGTATTTGTGTGGCTGTGATTATTGAAAAGGTCACAACTTTCTTCATACCATACCAAACTTATCTCTTTTTGTTAGTATTAACAGTTTTGTTGTTTATTTTCAATGGAACTTTCACTTTTCCCTCTAATTGATTACATGTCAGCATTGTGAAATAAAAAGCAGCAGGGATGATCTCTTACTCTGCTAATTCTTGAAACTAGTCAGTTTCTTTTTCAGCTAGAATCTTCAACATTAGATCTGTAGATGTTTTGAATAATCAACACAAAATCAAAGCGTGCTTTTTTGGCATTAATTAATCAAACTGAATAGCAAATAAGAAATCAAGTCTGTGTCTTTAATAGTTTCTTCATTGATTATGAAATGTTATCATGTTACTATGGAAACAACCACGTTTACTCATTAATCCCACANATAATGTTACTATGGAAACAACCACGTTTACTCATTAATCCCACAAGTGTATTTATGTATCTCTAGTTCCATTCATACAATTCTACAATTTCTGTCCTGTGCTACTTCACTAACTCAGGGACGACACTGTAGCAAACATAATTATCTGCTGCCATAAATCACTGAATGTAACAGTTAAAAAGTGCTATTACTTTTCCATTGAGTGCATTTTTCATAAATTTTGGGATTATTGTGCCACAAAATCTCCAAGGAGGGCCAAGAAGTTATTCATTCACTGTGCTGGAAGAATGTAGCAGATGAAGCTGCAGATGGCAGAGTTAGAGGGTGGGTTGGTGGGGTTTTTTTGTGGGATTGGTAAATCTGGTAACAGACTGGTTTTTTCTGAGGCCACCAGGCCCTGGCCGCAGCACCAACACAGCCTGCTCCCCTGATCCCCAGAAACAAGCATGGAGAGACAAATGACATCATGAGATGTGAGTTGTCTCTGGGTTTCCAGTTGGCACGGGAGCCTTGTGTGTATCAGTATGTGAGTGTGATTGCATGTGTTTGTGTGAGGGAATGTGATAAGGCAATGATTTTAATGGCCCAGTACTCTGTCATAGATATTTTCACTCACCTGACCACAAGCTACTTTCCTTGTCTTACATGCCCATACTGTCACACATATGCACACATATTCAGACACACCCAAAGCTCCCCTCAGTGACTTTTCATTCTTATTTTTCACCTGTGTTTTTGCCTCAACCTTCACAGTTATCAAAGTCCATATTGCTTCCCCTCTGTTGTCTAGGGTAAAGTGATTTGTCACGATTTGTGTGGACACAGAAATTCCTTTTTTCCTCTGCGGTTGTGCTGTCTAGACAGTGTGTTCTGTTGTAGCAGCATTCAGACAGCTGAGGCCTCCTTTATTTCTGCAGCCACACTTTCAGTTTATGAAAGCAACAGATACTGTATACCATGGGGGGAACTTGGGGACCTGTACATGCTGCACTGAAAAAATGTTTATGAATTAAGCAAATATTTAAGACCATTTCCATCTACAGTGTGTCATGTGTGGCATAATGTTAATCAACCTGTGCCTGGCTGTACCTGTCTGATAACGACACCCTTAATGGTTAATTAATGTAACTTCTCAAATATGTCATCATTAATATTACACCATGCATCAATCTTGAAATTTAGTTAATTATTTAAATGTTTTAATGAATATATTAGTATTTATGTCAACACACTGCACATGTTTTTCCCCCAACAAAACCTCCTGCATAATATGATTTGTAACCTTTTCTTACAAATCATTAACCTGTCTGATGGTTCAGTAGTGCCTGTACCACTACAAGCTCTCAGGTCAGCTGACCAGTCACTTTTAGCTGTGCACAGATCCAACACTGGGGATAATGGGCTTTTTCAGTTGTAACTACCAAACTTTGGAATGAGCTGCTTCTGCATGTCAGACTGACCCCTCACTGCCTGTTTTTAAATTGTGTCTTAAAACACATTTTTATTCTTTGGCTTTTAACTCAGTATGAGCGTTGTGTTGCTTTTATGCTGATGCTTGTTCAGCACTTTGGTCAACGGTTGTTGTTTTGTGCTTTATATATGAATTTGATTTGATATAAATTGAAAAAGAATGTTTCGAGTCAAGACTGAGTAATCCCACACTCACATTTTTTCCATAAGTCCAAATAAATACTTACTGATCTTTTTTTTTTTTTAATTAACTCTGAGATTGAAAAATTCTCCACATTATCATGCTAAAGATAAGTCCATATATGATTACCATGTTGTGAAAATCACTCTATAGCATGCTCTATGCTGTAATTTGGCTTATTAGTGAGTATGACTATGTAGCCCAGTGACTGAATCCATGCTTCCACAGTTATGTTTCTGTGCAACTCTTTCTGGTTATTGATTGGTTCTCTGAAGCTCAGATGACTCCAAGCCATCAGAGTTCTTATCTGATCTATTCCAATGCCTGTGTCTCTTTATTCATTTCGCACATATGGGATTCAATGATGTGTGATTGTACACATACTTGTATGCACCTCCATTTGTGAGTGTGGGTGTTCATGCATTTACAGTAGAAGAGTAGAGGGAGAAAAAAGCAAAGGAATCAGTCTATGTGACAGCACTGAATAATAGAGGTTAAGCGAATTAACACAACGCTTTGTTTCTGCCATGCGTACCTCTATGAGAATGTTTTCATAGTTGAATCAGTTCCAGGCCATATCTGCTCTTTTGTGTTTTTTCAACAGTTCTTGTACTCACATTTTGAGATCTTCTCCACACGTGTCTAAGCTGTTATAAAGTGACATGAATACTTTTTTCACATTCATAACAGCCTCCTTTTCTAGGGTTGCATTCAATTTTGGTGATTTGGGGTTATAGTTTAGGGAAAACAATGTAATGACCAGAATCAGACTTAAACTTCTTTGAGTGACACTACTCAAAGTCTCCATTTTTAATTATGAACCTTTAACCTAAAAATATACCTGAAAGGTGCTTGTAAAAATGTTTGCATGTCTTCAAGTGTTTTCAACAACAGCTCTTCTCAGTGAGGGAGGAAAATATGAGAATACAATTTACAAGCCTGGGGTGTTTGCTGTGTGTTCATGTGTATGTGTGAATGGTTTTACTTCTACTTTTTTGCCTGTAGCACAGAAGGTTATTTGTCAGCTAGCTGGCTCGGTGGGCCTGTTGGGGTCTGTCGGGCTGGCCACACCTCCCCTCCCTGCCTTGGGTGGCCCTCTGGAGTGGGGGTCCTGTGTGTGTGGGGGGCTGCACGCCCCCTCGTGCTGGTTGGTGGTGCTGCCTGGTCTCGGTGGCCTCCTTGGTCCAGCGTTTTGATCTGTTGGTCTCTGTTGTGGCGGTTCTGCCCTTGTCCCAGTCCATGGTGTGGTTGTTTTTCCTGCAGCAGTCCATGGTAGCTGATCTGGGGTCTTCCTGGTTTGCTTTGTCTCTGTGTTCATGCATACACGCCTCCCCGGTTTGCAGGGATGCAGGGGAAGGGGAGGAGCCTGGTTCCTTGCTCCTTTTTATTTGCACTTGCTTACTGACCAGATGCTTCCTAACATGATCCATAAATGCAATACTAAGAGATGTATGTAAACTGTAAACTGTACTGTAAACTTTTTTTTCCTGTATCATGGGGAATTAAAGGTGCAGTATGTAGGATTTAGTGGCATCTAGAGGGAGCAGGTCCACTTCCACAGAGCCTGTCATGTTGCACTGCCATGTTTCTACAGTAGCCCCAATCGGACAAATCAAACACTAGCTTTAGAGAGGTTATCCTACATGAAATACTGATTATCTGAACATGCACTAACATACACTCATACTGAAACCACAAGCTAGTCTTTTTTTCTTGTTTACCAGATTTTTTAACCTTTACTATTGTCCCTGGAGTCTTGTCTTAACAGCTACTACTTTGTGATTGATGCAGTTCTAGGGTTTCACTTCTAAATGCCATACTTTCCCCAGACACAATGGATGACTAACCTTATGGCTTAAGTTAATCTTTGTAATGATTGTGAATTATTGACACTCATTAGGTGGACCTGCTAATGAGTAACCACTTTCTAAAAGTTGGAGAGGGTGGTTGTGGAAGGTGGTAAATGTAGAATTCAACCCCCAGTCCACTTCATTCATTCCCTATATTCTTCTACATCCTCTCAAATTAGTGGCAGCTCAAAAATTAGGGGCAAAGTAAATTTTAAAAAAAGTTACACATTAATTAGTATCTCTGCCACTATTGCAGCAGGCATGGCTATTTCAAGCATTTAATCAAATTTGCATGAGATTTTATGAGCTAATACACTACGGCCATCAAATAGATATAATAAAATATGTATAATGATAGGTATCAAACATTCACACAAGACACACAGTATCATATACAATACTGTAGCCTGGCAAGCCATACTATAACAAGATGTATAGTCTGACAACAACTGATAGATCTCAGCTCTATCCAAGGGGTAGGATGAGTGTTGTCTTTCAAACTGCCTCTGCACACATAGGGGTAGCACTATGATCATTCAGAGCAAAGAGCAAGACGACGTAGTCAGACCGACAGAAACAGTCAACATGGGAGTTAACCATAGACGGTAAAAGAAGTAGGAGTAAACTCATGGAGTAAATATATTTGCTGCCGCTAGAGTGACGGTGCTTTCAAAAATAATGCCTTGTAAATGATTTTGATTGAAAATTCAGTATATAGAAGGAACCTAAATCCTAAACCTAAATCCAAATGAATATTTTATCATGACCACACTTTGACTTAAGAACAGCACCAATTCTCCTTGGTTAACTTGCACAGTTTTTCTAAGTATTTGACAGGTAGGTTGCTCCTTGTATGATCTGAGACTGCATCTGACTCAGTGATGTTGGAGTCAGGGCTCTGTGGAGGGCCATACCATATTTTTTCTTGTTTCTGTAGATAGGTCTCACTTTGGTTGTATTTTGGGGGTCATTATCACATTGTAGAATACATTTGGTTCTGGTATTACATAATAGATAAGGATCTAAACATCTAAAGTGTCTATATGTCTAACTGTTCAGTAAGTACTGTGTTCACCAAATTCTTGTTTAAATATATGTGTAAGTGGTTGACCATTAGATGTCACTACTTATGTTTGTCCTTGTGTGATTGTGTGTCAAAACACCAATCAGCCAGGAGAGTCAAGATCAGAAGATTGTATCTGCAGCCATATCTGTATTATATTTCATTGTAAATTGACTTAAGCTGTTTTAAGTGAAAAAAGGGTAAGGTCATACAAGTTTTACTTCTACCTGCTCCTTTTCGGACACTTTTTTTTTTGATGAATAAATAAAATCAAAATCAAATATTTTTGGGCAGTCTGTAAACCTCAGAGGGATAGTTTGATGTAATCCTTTGGAATAATAGAGTTGTGTGGCTATAAAGGAACTATAGTTGGTGATGACAGAGGACAAACCCAACTGTACCTCACCCCCAACTCTGTGACCAATTCTTTCCCTGAGAGTATAGGCCTGCCTGTGGCCTGCTCGGCGTATGTCTGGAATGTACAGCTGAGGAATTCACTTCCACCTGTTCTGCTCTGTGTGCGGTAGACTGGCTGTGCCAAAACGTACCCATGCATCTGGCAACTGTGAGCAGAGTCCGCACATATCGTACTATAAACATCTAAGGCCAAAAGACAAATGCTCAACAGAGCGGGGCAAAGTGATGCTGGCCAGTAACGTGGTCAAATAAAACATTTAACATGGGTTTAAAATATCCTTGTTTTCATGTGGTTTGATGTGAGTGAATATGCTGTTTTTTTTGGAGTTTTTTAAAGAAAATCTAAAAAAAAAGAGTTGTTTCACTCAGTAAGTGACATCACCTTTTAGTATCACTTCGGCTCAATTGGAACCAAGGCTGAGGGGGTACATAAAAAGTCCCTGGTACGACATACCAGGTACTAGTGGAAAAGCAAAACATGCATGTAGAGCTGTACTGTACCATACCGCACCTGTGGAAATGTGCCATATGTGTGAGGCAACAAATCCTTGACTTTTCTAACAGAACTACAAAAATGACCACCAGTGTAAATATGGTAGAACTTGGCAGCTCTCCCAAGCACAAGTAGAAGATTATGTCCATAATGAGCAGCGGCTAGGTGTGATGATGTTACTTCATAGCCTCATAGTTTTATGAGGTCAGATGTGTACACAGGCAATCTGTCAAGAAACCTTGGGGAGCAGTGAAAGAGTACAGATACATGTAAACAAATGTAACGGAGGCCAGTGGTAGCTGTGCAATAGAACGTGAAGCTTCCCTCCCAAGACTTTAAGAGCGCCCTCAGTCGGCTGGCTGAGAGCTCGGGCTTTTAGTTGGCTGGCTAGGGTGTTCATCTCCCGTCCCGGATTGTTGACGTGGGGTATGCGAGTTCAAGCCTCCGTCACACAAACACTCCACCTTTTGAAGGTGGAAACTAAAACAGTGACAGTGATATGAA
The DNA here is from genome assembly GCA_024605115.1 of Rastrelliger brachysoma. Lineage (NCBI taxonomy): Eukaryota > Metazoa > Chordata > Actinopteri > Scombriformes > Scombridae > Rastrelliger > Rastrelliger brachysoma. Next base: position 6,677 of record JANJYP010078090.1, read on the forward strand.
TAACAGAATGGAGTTTGTTCAGAATAGTATAGTCTGATGGATATTGTGGGGGTAAACATTGCTACAAAATATCACCACAAGAAAACAATCCAGGAATAGATAAGGATGTGATCATTTGTGCAGTATTTTTGATTGATTTTAGCCATGTATATGGCCTTTGTTGCAGTGCAGACAAACTATTTTAAGTTTTCTTCTGAATTAAGTGGATCTACTCTGTTTCTATGTAGCAGAATAGAAGTAAATTATCACCACTTCTTGTCTGAAGAAGTAACATATACGTTAATAATGCATGTTAACTTTGCCAGCAAGGGAAAATTCTAGCAAAGGATAATTTCTGCAAGCTCTAATTTGCTCTTACATCTGTATATTTTACACTAAACAAACATGTCTGTCATCTTTTGTGTTCAGTTTGAGTATTGTATTTATGATATTTATATTATTATAATTAGGGTTGGGTACCGAAACGCGGTGCCAATAGGGAAGCGGTTCCTACATAAATGATAGTAACCGGACCAAATAAGAATGGAAATTTTGGTGCCTGACTTTTTTGTTTACATCGTAATAATGTAAATCATTATAAAAGCAAAGTCAGTAATATTTTACACACACTGCACAGACACACATGGTCCCATCTGCATGCTCCTGTTTGATTGAATCACAGGTGCCAGGGAGCTTCTGTCAATGTGCGGGACATCCTGGAACAGTGAAAACCGGATCATTTAATTAATTTATATACTGTATATATAAATGGACACCATATTTTAGAGGATGTAAAAATCAGACATGTCCAGGTAAAAGATGAGATGAGACTTTTCAAAACTTGTAAGCTGGTGATTAAATATCCCACTTTGTTTTTTCTTAAGTACCAGTTCAAGTACCGTTTAAAAAGTACTAAGTAGGCACCGGTATCGGATAAAACCCATCTGATACCCAACCCTACTTATGATATAAAGGTAACATAATGACTTTGGTATTGTAAGATAAAATTTAATACACATGCTATTTTAGTCTGAAGGTTATGACTATGGCCTTTGAAAATGACCACACTAAGTTAATAAACTGGCCTTTAGCAGTGTCTGAAAATAAAACCAATATTGAGCTGTTTCCAGAGCTTTACTGTCTGTGCTGCACAAAAATATTCATACAGAACTGAAAGCACAGTAAAAGTTTATTTTTTTTCTGTTTTAGTAGCCTTAAGAAAAGAACAAAATATTGCAGATAGGAGCTGGCATTGTAAATTATGGACATGATGGTGCATTGTTGCATTTGCCACAAGTCGCAACTGTTCATAAAGCTATTGATGGTGATAGATATGGTGACAAAGCAGGGCTTGTATTAATGCTGCATCTTCAGGTCATCTGCCTTAGGGTCTAATAAACAATCTATGTGTGACTGAATGTGGCTCCCCTAGAAAACCCAAAGCAAGATAAAGACAACAAATCCTTCACTTTACTTTGGTAACTTTGAAATTTCACTCCTCAAAAGGATCTTTTTTTTTTTTTTTCCTTGGGTACAGCAAGGAAACAACTCTTGAGAGATTTCCAAAATACCTTTTGTCAGGTCTTTGTTTTCTGCCTTGCGAAGGCCTTATTGCTATTCATGTCATCTTTTTGGGGCTGTCACATTTCGCCATTTCAGCTGTTTGGAGAGACACTGTTCCTGATGTCCGTGAATTTGGATATTTTTTCCTTTGTTCTTGCTGTTTCTTGCCAGTTTATTTTCAGGAAAACCAGACTGTAGAGAATTTGTGGGCTTACTGAAGCCTCCTCAATGCCTAATGAAGATGCAAACCTCAATGCTTATTCAAAGCTACAGATCCTTGAATAATGAATGTGTTAGCATGAGTGACCTGATTTTGATTCTGTATTAGTGCATACTGTATCTTTGTGCTTGGAAATAGACTTTGAAATGCAGTGTAGATATTTGACCTAGGTCGGACACCATTACTGAGTGGGCATCTTTTGGAAGCATATTTAACCCAAATTACTGATTAAATTACTGATGCTCTTCTTTGCCTTTGAAGTTAAAAGCACTTAATCTCTATTTTGACATGATTTATTGGTCTATCGATATTCATTTGTACTTGCATGTCTTGATCAAAGCATTTGAGTGCCTATATTCTTTCCAGAGCATTTATTTATAGCCATAAAGCATCACACTAATTTGATCAAAGCAACATAGTGCTTATAGTGAAACTGCAGGATATCCAAAGCTTCTAATAGGAAAATATGACCTCTGATATGTACTCTTCCCAGAAAGATACAAGTGAATTTCAAGGCCCATGTCTTCCCTTCAATATATTTTCATTTGGTTGTTTTATGCTAAGATCAGAAACTTGATGAAAAAGAAAGTCTCAAGAGGTGAAAAGGAATAAGTCAAAAGAGTCCCAAGATGCTGAGTACACCCTCAATTTTTCATGAATGAGTGCAAGCAGAGAGCATATAAGCGTATAAAAAGTGCATCCTCACCCAATTTCATGTCGCCTCCTTCAATATCTACACATACAGTTGCATTTCAAAATAGTTTCGATTTTTTTTTTTTTTTTTTGCCATGATATCTCTTGCTTGGTCCCACACCTGTGAAGGGCCTTGGTGGATGTGTGTACTTTTTTCCTCTAATGGTCAGAATGAGGTGACAAATATACTTGGAGGTTAGAGACAGATTAAACTTATGTTGCCAGTCAATCTGAACATGACATTGAGCTTAAGCCAGAGCAGACGTGAAACTGAAATAATACAGTATAATGCAATTGTAGTGGTTGCTTGCCACAGTGTCTGCTTGAAGGTAACAAGCACACAATATGGTATAACTATAAATGTATGACTAATCACACAGACTATTCTTCACTCTGTCTATCTTTAACCACCTCAGACTTCATAATGCCAGGCTGCTATTGGTAAATTCCTTCTCAGTCTGTACCTACAAATGCAAGTTTTAATTGTTTTCCCAGCCACAAAGGATGATCCTCAAACATAAATAACACCATCATTTTCTCATTTTTTTGTATCATTCATACCATTGTTACATTTCTTTCAGCTTCATCCAACTCCTTTTTCACTCCTCTCCTTTCTTCTCATCTTGTTTCTTCAGTGATTTTTTTTCCCTTTTTTTGTCTCCTTTTTTAATTGTTCTTGTTCTCTAATCTCGATTTTATTGTTCTCCATTTGTCTTTCTCTCTATTTTTCTCTTCTCTTTTTCTCTATTTACATTTTTCATCCCTTCATGTATCTCTGCCATCTGTCACCTCAATTTTTTGTCTTCTATTCCTCTGTCGCCTCCCTTTGTATCATTCTTTCTCCATTTACTTGTTACCTCTTTTTTCAAACTATATCAACCTCTTCATCATTTCTCCTCTCTAAAAATGGTCTGTCTCTTTTCCTTTTTCTCCATCTCTTTATTTCCTCCCCTCTCATTCTAACTCTCTCTCCCTTGTAATACCTGCACAGCCCTATTCCTTATCATCAACCTTCCTCTTTTTTTCATTCACCCTCTTTTCTCTCTTACCTGCTTCACCTTCCATGCCTCTCTGAAAGGAGATGATAACACCTAATGTTGCTCTATGCCACTCAGTCAGTCAGGGTTATCTTGTTCTTCCCTCTTATCACTGTAATATGACACCGCCTCTTACTCCTACACAACAACCCTCACATTGACTCAAATGACTGCTTTTCTTCACCACGCATCCCATAAGACTGGAATAATTGTTTACAATCCAGTGCCCAATGAAATTTGCTTTCAGAGAGCAAGAGCCTTTTTTTTTCAAAAAGTGCAGCTTGCAACATTGATATTTCTCTCAACCAGCAGAGTTTCATGGATGAATTCATTAGTGTTTTTTCGCCTTTGGCTGTTGCTTTAGACAGCCTGACAAAGATTGAGAGATGGATTGATTAAGTAAGTAAGTTGCTATACTTATTATAGCTCTGTCTGGTACATCTTATACTTTTTGAATTATAATTTATCAACACACATATTAAACACCATTTTAAAAACATCCAATTATGCCCTTATCTATTAATCAAGGATCCCTTTTTTTACTTTTTTCCAAAAATTAGGACACTATGAAAGCCTGTATATTTTTTTTAACATATTTGGAGATATGGATATTTAATATCAATTTTAACAACACTGGGAGATTAAAGTAACTAAACAATTTAAGCTGGAGAAAAGACTTTTTAAAACTTGCTGTAAAATGGAATTTTAAAAAAAAAGGTGATTATAGGACATCCCCACATTTATTCCCACTTAAAGACCATTTCCAGTCATAATCAGAAATCACATCACCTATGATCAGTTCATCTCATACTGTACCATCCATACACCCAGCTGCAGTGTGTGGATGCAACATTTTGTCAAGAGAACCAGACATATTTGAAAATTGTTCTGTGGTTGCAAGTTTTCAAGTTTTGTCCTGTAGATATATAGATGTATGATAATGTATTCATATATTGTTTATAT
>JANJYP010078162.1:0-23885 GCA_024605115.1 Rastrelliger brachysoma
TGTGTGTGTGTGTGTGTGAGTGAGCTGTGAGAGTTATACAGTCAGTGTGCCTGTGTATTGAAAGACAAATGTGTGTGCCAGCATGTTTCTGCATGCATGTGTGTTTGAAGAGGACTAATTATCTCATGATAGGGCTCAGTGGTATGGAGCAGGATAAAAAGCTGCCCACTGACACTGATTTCAAAACAGTCAATCATCTTCAACCTTTCAACATATCACCCATCACTGTGCTTTCAGATGGTTTAAAATTACAACCCACAGTTTTTTGGGGAGGAAGGGGGATTTTATTTGTTACTTCAGGTTCTAACTGCACATTTTACTTTTGTTTTTCATTTTTCAGTTTCAAAGCAAACTGCTACAAAGCCTGAACAAAATTGTTGTTTGTTAGGCAATTACTACATATATAATAAATATATGATAATACATGTGACTTATTCTGGATTTTACTGTATTTTTCTGGTGTTTCTTTGAAGTGGACTGCTCTACCTTTGTCACTTTACACCAAATGAATGCAAACGGGAATCAATAAACCAACCAATAAACACATAAACAGTTCAGATGTCAATGACTTTTCTTTCTCTTCTCCTGAGTTTGTGTTCTGGCGTTTGTTATCTAACAGTCCTCAGGTCAGTTTGAAACAGACAAAGTGAGATTACAGTCATTTACCATTAAACTGTTTGTATTCTACTTTAAATGAAAAAACTACAGTCTTTACAGCCTGTGCCTGCATTGGGAATAGGAATAAAAGCAGATCTCTACAAGAATGTTTTTTTTTTTTTGTTTGTTTTTTTGGATTTTGTCATTTTGACACAAACTCCATGTTCAAGAAGAGAAAACCTTGAGAACTGGGCTGTTGGTGCAGTTCATCAACAATATATGCAGTAAAGAGCTTGTGTACACCTGATGTGGAGCGAAACTCTTGCAGCTTGGTAAAACATCCTGTCATTTTAGGCCTTTCATCCTTGGTCAGTCAACTATGGCAGCCGCAGATATGTTCTGCATGTAAACAACGCTGTCTGAATGTGGGGCTTGAGGCAAAAAAAAAGCATATTTTAATTGCTCCGTTCTACCTGTCAGAATGAAATATGTAAAATGCAAGACAGGAAATCTTTTTTTTTTTGCTAAAGGTTACCAGGAAAAACAATTACTATATGGGAAATAGAGAAGTCTAGGGAAAAAAAGGACAAATCCTTTACAACTCAGTGGTTTTACAAGCTTCTGTCTTGCAGGCTGAGCTGTTTCCATGTTTTTTGTGGGCTGATTTTAGAAAATTTGTGAGAATGAGAAACAGCAGGCTATAGTTTGTGCTGATTCAAGAGCAGCTGTCATTAGGGACTTGATAGATTATTGTCTATCCCGCTAAGCCCCCTCTGCCGATCCTAAATCAACCTCACAGGCAGAGATGATAAGGTCAGAAAACAAGTCAAATCTGAACAGCAGGTAGGTAAAAGTAAAAGGGCAAGAGTCCAGTCAGGCGTTGAAAATGATAATAATAATAATAAGATTCTTTGCCTCTAAGAATAAATTCCTAATCTTATGAATTTTTTTGTCAGTAACCAACAGAACCCACTGAATCCAAAACAGTCATTGTAGCTTGTATGGCTGCATCTGCTGAGGAATGATCGGGGCAGTTAGCTCTAAAACTGATCCCAATGCAACCTGTTAAAGGTTGTGGGGGGATGCAGAGGAGGTTATACTGGAAGCCCCATGGCTGATCTGGGAGCTGTCTGAAGGCAGGACAGGCAGGCACTGGGTGCATGGGTGAGGAGAGGCTAACTGCACACACATACTTACGCAAAAACACACACATGGATATTAACACACACAAACATGCAGGCACATAACTCCACCTGTAAGCCCTCCTCGTATTGTAACCTTGTGTGTGTGTTTTAGTGTATGTTAGTGTGTATGTGTATTGGTAGTAAGTGCCAAGTGTAGAATGCCTATAGCATGTGTTTGAACTATTCCATTAAATTCACATTTCTCAAAACCAAACAGTAGTTTTTCTGCTCCTCTGTGTTCGAATAGCTGGCTCAGACTGCTTGAAGGTTCGTCGAGGAGTAACACAGCCGCAGTTTTAACAGTTTGTTTGTCTCCCGAAGAAACACTTAGAATGATTTTTTTTTTCAAACATGACACAGTGATTTTTCTTTTCACAGGACACACTTCTCTCTCCACACACGCCACACTGGGCAAAGCTGAAGCTGTGAGTTTGTACTGTATTAACATGTGTGCATGTGTTCTGTGCATGTTTGTGCATGCGTGGATGTCTGACGGTTCTTAAGTGTGCCTGTGTGTTGTGTGTATGTGAGAGTTTCTATTCTTATGAGGACCAATTGGATCACACATCTTTTAAAATAAGGGCATTTTGAAGGTTTAGTTGGTAATTATTCAAAGCAATTTAAATATGCTTAATTATTGATTATTTTAATTTTGAATTACCTTGGGTTTTATAGTAAAAACTGGTTGTAATATCACAATTAGAATGCATTCAAGGACAATAGGCGTGACTATTGAATTGTTGTCTAGATTTAATGGGTTAAAATCAGGGAAAGGCTCAACTAGAAATCACAATAACTGTAATCAATAATCAAATGTGTGCTGAAGGCTTGAAATTTAACAACAGAAAGTGTTAAAAGACAACAAAAAATAGACTTGTAAGAAAGGAGAAAGATACTGAAAAATAGATAATTGTATCATCATAACCCTCTAAATATATGATGCCTGTGCATTGCTTTGGATGCTAATTTGAAACGCCACTGTTATTATTTGACTTTGTTAATGTTTCCCTGTTTTTCTTCACAGATTATTGCCCTCAATTGCATTATTTTCTGCTTTTATTTTAATCTAGGAATATTCAGAGCATTAGTTTATGATAAATGAATATGGTCCTCAAAAGTCCTCAAAAGTATAGCAACCTTACTTTTTTGGTATGTATATGTGTGTGTATATTGCATTTGCAGTGTTGAGTGTCCCACTGACAAACTGAATAGTGATCTCTGGCACCAGTGAGGCGAGGTTAACGTCCATTGTCCGAGTGCTCCACTGTCTCCTTCTCTCCTCTGTCACCTCCTATCAGAGGCTTCGGATGTGATCGAAACAACACAATCTCACAAACCACATCAAAGTAGAAAATGAAACTAGAATAATATAATATTACAAAGACTATGACCCCAGCTTCCCAACTCTGCTCCCTTCAGTCAAACCCCCCATTAATAGATTAATAACTATAATATGTGACAGAGTTTGTCATCCTCTGCACAGTGGCACCTTTAGAATAGAATATACTTTTTTTTTTTTTTTTTTTACTAATAATACAATTATTTGTTGATACCAGTGTATCAAAGCTGTATGGCGGTAAGAAGAAGAAGCTGAGATAGACAGAGGTCTTGTCTCAAAAAGCACCCTGCGCTCTATAGGAGTAAACATCGTTAAACACAGCACAGGCTCACGGGTCCACACACCCTTGTAAGGCGTCTTAAATGTAGCAGTATCCCTATGGAGTATAGAGATTAGGGTGCCATTTGAGACTTGTGTAGAGATACAGCGAATGTAAGCACTGGAAGCGGATGGATATGGCATGCATGATTGGAGAGGTCAATGCTGACATGGCTCATGGATGGCAGTTCTGAACTCTGACCCCTTACAGACCCTCAGGATCTGAGGGGCCACTGATGTGCTGACGATTAGCTACGTAGCTTCTACTGCTGAGTCAGTATGCTGCTGGAAATCCTACACCAAAAAGAGTACTAAGAGCAGTGAACCTAAGATCTAAACTGGAGGCCATGATGCAGGAAACATTTTGAGTAATATTTGGCACCAAGTATGATTAACAACATTTTGCTAATATATATTTGATCCTTAAGCCAACTCAAATGATATTTTTAAAACTTGTTATCCTACTACTGTTTAAGGCAATGTTTTTCATCTCTAATTACTTCAGAAATATATTCATCTAACCTAAAGGTAGCCAAAAAAGCAGCTAAAGGCTAACCTGTAGCTAACATGGCCTAATGAGTACAATAGTACAGTCTTTGCTTTTTCTTCTACTTCTAGTCTCTTTTGCATGAAGCGTGTTGTATCCTTAGTTAGCTATTCAGCTGGTTTAAAAATGTCTGTTCCTGTGCAAATGTACTTTGCCTTGTCTTGCCGCACTCTCTCCCACATAACACCCTTAAAACGACGTTGCCGCAGCGCTGAGCATAAAAAGCCCTTGTGTGCTCCTGTCCTTTAAAAATTAAAAGCCCTTGCTTGGAGGAAAGCATTTTTTTCCCCTTTCACAGCCCATGACAACTGCTGATGTTGTAGTTAGCTTGCAAAATTAATATTTACATGCGGAGGACAGCGAGAGCAAGTCCGCGGTGATGCACGTTTGTCCCTTTAAGCTCCCTTTATGGCATAAAAGACAGTAGATAAAACAGCAGCGTCATAAATTAAACAGTGTGACTGAGGTTTAAAACATTTCATTTTATTATCAGGGTGGTAACTGTCTAAGTAGTGGTGTGACAGCTTGGTGTTGTTTAGCTTATACAAAACAGTGCAATGGTAGCTCAGGGAGGTAAAGAAGGAAGCAGAAGATGCAGTATAGTATGGAGGTTTTTGTCTTTCAGCCTCACTTGTTACTCACAGTGGAAAATGGTTGAGAAAAGTGCTGCAAAACATCAACCAGCTACTTATGCTCTCTTTCCAAAACTGTCTCTATAGCGTGTTTCCCTTCTCTCAGTTTCTCCTGTTTCTGTGGTTTATGGCTATGTTAACCTCCTCCTCACTTTTTCACCTCCCCTCCCCTTGTGTGTGTTGATGTGTGTATGTTTAGAGGTTAAATCTGAATCTGTAATACAGTGTTGCAAAGCATGACTGCTCGGGTATTTGTGTGTCTTCGTTTTTAAGGAACACTCAAGGCCAAAATTTATATTAGACAGAGGTAGCCACAGATCACCAACTGTTGGAAGATCCACTGGAGAAGCGACTGTGTGCAAATGATAACACTGTACTGTATATACTGTGGAAGCAAACACAAAAAAACAGGGTTACTCAAAAAATGTGCTTTCAATATCCGTATGGTACATCAATTATTTTATATCATAAGCAAAAATTGGTCCTTGTGATGTGTAGTTTTGCTTTCAAGTCATCAGTACTGATTCAGTATTTCAGTAATATGATGTTAATAGACTTTAGAAAGACACAACCACTGTGGCCTGAACAGCACTAATTAACACTGTCTAGCTTTCTAAAATATCACACAAAACTGGAGGTTAGTAAGTTTGACAATAAGCCAGAGCCAGGCTTATTTGTGCTTCTCATCTTCCACTATCTGTTCACTGCATGGATTCAAGCCATCTGTTGATTTTCCCAATCATTAACTTGCCCCTTTCCCACAATATATCATCTCACATTAATGTGTGGCAAAATCTGAACTAGCTGAACATAACTCTTGGTCAACACTTGATTAATTCAAAACAGTGCAAATATAGGATAGAAATACAGTGCACCAGCTTCATCACTTGTCAGCTCACATCTGCCTTGTGTCTGTTGAAATGCTTTTAGTCAGTGGCTTGATGTTTCATCGCTTTCTGAGACAGTTACAAATTACCCATCCATGGTGTATTTTTATGTGTATATGTCTGAGAGATAAGAAGAGTAGAGAAAGATAAATGGGAATGTATTCATGTGTCTCTGTTATCTCTTACATTTAAAAAAAAAAGCTGTTCAGGTGTTCAAAGATATATATTTATGACTTTCTGTGCATGTCACAGCTAGGAGACATGTGAAAGACGGGTGTGTAGATGAGTGTGTTTGTGCAAATGTGTACAATATGTGCACATGTAAGGGAGATAAAGAGGAGGAGAGGCTATGAGTGACAGCTCAATGGCTGGAGCACAAACCATCTGAATAATGCACAGGATGCATCTACTGCATTTTTAAATCGTGTGCCACATAATAATTTTTTCAGCAGATCTTCCATTGGAGAAGAGAGATGTGTACTTTAGACTTGAAGTGAGCATGTTCTCAGTGTTTATTTCTGCAAACAACATTTCCACCTCTGTTTGTTGAATGATTTTTTGGCTCTACCTTAAAGCATGTTCACAGCTCAGTGGTCTCCTCTCCATAGTACCCTGAACCAACAACCTCCAGAAAACTTAGCTACAATCTACGAGTAACAGCAATGGAAGACAAGACCTAAATCTAGTCGAGTGTACCTTAGAGGAGAGGAAAGAGATGCTGATAGGAGGTGTGGAGGTGTGCGGATGATGGTAGTGAGGTGAGTTATGCAGCAACACAGAGAAATGTGGAAGATGGCTAGTGAAGGCGGACAGACAGACAAACAAATATTTGATCATTTCTTTAAGTTTTAGGTGAAAAAATAAATAAAGACTTGTGTGGTTGAGAAACAGGAATTAAAAGGAAGCACCAATGATCTACCGTTACCATCTAAAAGAGATTCATTAGTTTTGTCTTTGTTGAGTCACACCTTTCACCCCCCTGATCTGCAGTCAGTGTACCCATGTACCCTCAAGTCCCAGCAAACAACTGACCTGTGATCAGAGAGATGTGGTTAGGTGTCACCAGGAATGAGCGCAATTCAGTTTCACTTCAGTTACCTATGAAGGGAGCTTGTCCATGATTAAATAAAACCAATTACTATGAAAAGAGTATATATTTATATATGTGTATAGAAAATAATAACTAGTGCAACAAGTCTGCTGTGGACAAACTATATCTTCAATTTCTATTTTGAGTTCATGAACTGAAAATGAATCGATCTCTATCCTGAGGTGTTAACTTCCTCACTTTTAAATAGTATCGTAATCACAGAGAGAGACAGCTCAGAGCTCTAAGGCTGTTTCCTGCACTAATCCAACTCTGTTGCTACCCAAAAGGTAAGGAGGACAGAGGTCAAAAGGTCAAAGATCACACAGAGTCTCTCACCTCTTTCCTCTTCTCCTTCTATTCACATTGTGTTTATTTTTGTAGGAGAAGCTGCCCCAAACAACAAACCACTCACCATATGCTTTTAATTGGGATCGATTCTGTTTTCCCTTCAAAAAAGCCCCGAAAGTCAATTTATGAACATAAAACTCATGAACATAAATTGAACTATTTAATGTGCCTTCATATGTAAGGAGTTACAGGTATAACTACAGTGATATGTGGTTAAGTGGAGTTGGGAACAACTTCTCCATCAAAACCGACCCTGCTACACACACTGAAACTCTCACAGGGCTCAGGATTCACAGTTCAAAGGCTAAAAGTTCACAGTTCACAGTCGAAGTTTATCAAACCCCTTTGCGTTCCCCACCCCTTAACCCTGTGTGTCCCCTACTTTGCTCCCTTTGTATTTCTCATCATCCTCCTCTTTGATGCTCTGATTGGGTGATATCTGCAGGAAGCGCCTCTCAGACAGGCGTGGTCCTGCGATTTGGGTCCTTGCTGTAGTCTTTAGTGAGTGTGCTGCTCTGGAGGAACTCCCTCTCTGAGTTGAGCAGCCCACCCATGCCACCACCACCTGCTTTGGTGCCGGCGTTGCCTGCCTCACGTGGGTTCAGCGTGTACATGGGCATCTCGGAAGCGGCGGGGCCTGTGTAGCCCCCCTTCCCCAGCGGTGAGGTGTCGCGGCTGGGGACCTCAGATGAACGCACGCTGGAACGGCGCCGGAAGCGGTAACGATAAGAGGGGATGCGGCTGAAGGCGGACTTTTTGATGAGCTCTGTGCGAGACTTGGCCCGTAGTTTGCGGTGCTTCTCGATGAACATGTGCACAGCGAGCACGCCCACCATTTCTGCCATGATGAAGGAGAGGGCGCCAAAGTAAAAGGACCAGCCATAGGAGTAGGACTTCTTGCTGTCACTCTGGCCTGGGTCACCGGAGTTGGCTGAGATATACACAATAATTCCAATGATGTTACTGAGGCCTGGAAGGGGGAGGAGAGAAAGAGACAAATAATTACAGATAGAAGTGGAAAAGATGTGAGGATGACCCACTTCTCCAGACAAACATGATACCACTACAGAGTCTGTAGTCATGCTAGCAGCTCTGTGAAGCTGTACTTAGGCACAGTGGTACTTAGAGCTATATGCCAACATCAAAATGCTAACATGCTTATATTTGTAATACTGAGCATGTTTAAACTTTGCTTAGCATGGTTGCATGCTAACTTCTGCTAATGAGGATGATAGGAATGTCAAGTTTTGTTTGTTCATATGTCAAGACTAAACAAGAATTAGACAAACTGAAAGATCAAGACAAAAATATTACAGCACATCCTGAAGGAAACATGAATAACAACACTAAATTTCAATTGAATATTTGTTGAGATATTTACTATAACATGAATATTTACTGAGAGACTGACCAAAGTAGTGCACTAACCACTTTGGCCGAGACTTTGTGGGACCCAATGACCCACTGAATGACCAAAATTGTGACAGCAGAGCTAAACAGAAGAATTAGATTTCAAGTGCAAGAGACAATAGAGTAGCAGATAAGTGAGTGCAAAACTAAATCAAATTCAAGAATAAAAAGCTAATTGGAGATAAAAGGTTAGAGAAGAAGTGTGACGGGAACACGGCCAAATGAAATGAAAAAAAGTAATGTGTGGAGAACATTGGAGAGAGGGAGTGGAACTGGATATAAATGGTAAAGAGACTCATTGCACATATCATTAGTCCAGAATACAGTGCTCATGCAGTGTGGTGGAACGCACAGAATGGAAACAATTAGCCAGCTGTAATTAACCAGAATCAACCCCACGCTATTGTGGTAAATAAATACCAATTTGGCTTCAAGAATTTACGACAAAACCCAATGGGACCCTATACATCCCACTGAAAAGCAATTATAGCCCTTTGTGTGTGTGTCAGGGGCTCATGTATGTGTCTTTATGAGAGATCCTAAGTGTCAGCATGCATGTGTTAGATTATGTGTGAGTATGCATGTGTGTTTACACTCTCACACCCTCACAGTGCATCACATCAGCATCATGGTATTCTTGCTGATGGATTAATCAGCTGCTGTGTCCAATTTCCACACTGCAGCTTCTCAGACAAGCACTTCTGTGTGCGTTAGATACCTAACGGGCTCCTTCTGCAAATATTTGAATGCTGAACCTCCATTGATTAAAGTGTCTCCACAAAAACCCACCCACACACTCATAGACATACACACACATGCATAGTGCTCACACACAGCAGGGATGTTTGTGTTTAAATCTGAAATGACTGAAAATCCTTTGGAGCAGATATGTTGAACCTCCTTCTCAGGTCACAGTATTTTAATTCATTTGGCAGGTACTGCAACTAAGATGGCCGCTATATTGTGTTTATGTTGTCATGGAGATGAGTGTCAGTACAGTTCAATATTACAGCTTGGTGCAGCTCATGTACTTTGCTCACAAGACAATCCTCAAGAACATGAAGTTATCATTTTACTTTAAGTGTACTAAAATCCAAATGTATATGTTTACACCTTAATTTTAATAACTTATATGAAGATCATATCATCATAAAAATGTTTTTTTTTCAATAGACGTCTGACACGAGTATGCGGATTTGCTACCTAAAGAATATCACATCACTGAGCTACAATTTACTTGGTAACCAATTTACTTCACTCAGCTCTATTACATACAAACAGATGCACATGTACATTGTAAAGACTAACCTGCAGAAACGAAGAAGATTCCTGCACTGAGGATGACGTTGTGTCGGCTCCGGTAAAACTCACTGGCAGCCACACAGAGACCCCCCAGAAACAGCAGACCCACACTCATGATGGGGAAGATACTGGAGGCACGCACAGCACCTGTACAAAACATGAAGGAGAGTGGAAACACATTAAAAATGGGAGAACATTTTCTGCTGCTTAAAGATGGTGCCTTGTCAGACTCTGCAGAATGAAACAGACAAGAAAAACTAAGTAACAGGAACTAGAGCCATAAACTGCATAGAGCTGCAGGGCTTAGTTAATTGACAGTAAAATTTGATTTGAACTGAAAACTGAATATCTTTGGGTTGAACAAAACAAGACATTTTGGATTGCATCTTGGACTTACGGAAAAATATTTTTTTAAACTATTTTCTGACATTTCAACAGATTTAATCAATGAAAATTATCTTTCATTTCAGCCCTAAACTAGCAACACTGTATTTAAATGTCACAATCCCTCCACTCTTTTCTAATGCGAACGCCCTCGAATGCTCTTGAAACAGAGAGTCTGCACTTTAATATCGCAGTCATTGTTTCAATTAAAAAAAAACCTTGTGCTGGAGGACAGAGCTACAACAATGTGTGTGTGTGTGTCCCTTTGCACACACAAACACACGTGAGCCAGTTGTGTGCAGCTATATGCTCGACTGAGTCTGAATTCAGTACACGTTAAAGCATTCAGAGGCCTTGCTGGAGAAAGAGAGCAAGAGAAAAAGAAGAGAGATATGGATGTAGAAGGAGAAGATGGACACAAACCAAGACAGATGGAGACTCGCACTGACACATATGCAGGCAAAATAACGAGGCTGCAGTAGGAGTGAAATATTTGTCAGAGCCCCATATGTGTACGTGATGTGATAACATATTGAAGAATATTTGCAAACAGCTTGTCACGTAGGATGGAGCTGTGTGGTATTTAGATATGTTGAAAAGCAGTTTCATATATCACACGTGTATCAAAAGAATACAAACCATCTAGTCAGTAACATACTTGCATGGTGTGTTTCTGAATGTCAATCTGTTCTTTTTAAATTATTTCCCCAGCACGACTGACAGCCACAGTGACCAATGGCATTGTGCGGTTGAGTGTACAGGCCCCGCCCATGTGGCCCACACCCCTGGGCTGTATGAAATACCGGTCACTAGGTCCCAGTTCCCTATTGGTTAGTCAGCTCTGAGGCCTGTGATCTAATAGGCTGCCTCTGGGGATGTTGCTCTGTGCTCAGTGGAGCAATGAAAAAGAAGCACAGGCTGAATCCATTTTTTGTTGTTGTTGTTGTTGTTGTTGTTTTCTTGCTCCGTCCATCTTTACTCTATGTTTACTGTGAGAGAAAAACAGAGAGGCCCCTCCTTTCATTTGTTGTAGATACATCCTTTTTTACCTCTGTCCTATAACTCTTTAGTTGTATCTAGAAATAACAAAGTGCTCCTTCCTTACCCCTTTGTCATTTTCTCATCATGGCAATGTTTTTTTTTTCTCATTTTTCTAACATACTGGTTGTTTATATCTCTTGTTCTTTCCATTATACCCTTTCTGTTGATCTATCTGTTGTCTCCGAGCAATATCTATGTGCATGATCTCTCATCTTCCAAGAATAGAATAGACTAAAATAGGTAGTTTTCATTTTCAGCAAAGATTATGTGAGACAACTCTATCCATCCCAGGCATGTTAAGCTTTCAATTTCTCACTTTTTTCCACCCTTATCATACTTGTAATACTAGATCTAACTGACACTACACTGCACGCTGAGCAAAAAGAAAAATGCTGTTTCTTTATTTCCATATTTCTTCTACATGGATCATCAATTGAAAATGTTGACTTTTTGCTCAGGACTCAGTCCCCAATATAGTGCATATGTAAGATCTTTGTTTGCGAAATCTATTTCAGCCAACAAAATTGTGACCCACTGTCTCAAATCAAGGACCTCTTGTATCAAATTTGACTACCACTGTATAAATGCTGCTGTGTGCGCTATACACTCTTTTGCATGACTGTCTGTGATGTTATTAATAAGAAAACAATTTCATTTCATTTCATTTATTGGGAATCACCACAAGCACTTGTTACAAACAGGCTATTCTTCCTGGTGGTTATTTCTAACAGCCATTCTGTACTTTAATGATTATAGTTTTTATTGAATCAATATCAATAATGCGGATGGAACAACATACACTGCTAACTAATGAGTAATTCTTCTTTGCAGTTTTTTTTTCTGAGTATAGCGCCTCAGGAAGGAAAGTGTTATAGCTTCATAGCTTCAGCTTGCCCTCCATAAAGGTGCATGGGATAAAACTGGGGTTCCCATTAAAAACAGAATTGGGTTTTGCCATTGGGAGAAGGAACATGACCAGGATACGCTCATAGCAATCCTTGATCACTTTTGTGAGGTCTGTAATGAATAAACATTGTGTGAGCATGTGTGTATATGTGCAGAGGCATCATGTTTGTGTGTTCATATCAAACTTACGGAGGAGGTATTCAGCGGCATCTGCTTCATAGTCAGCGTCTTCTGGAAAGTGATCAATTTTCTTACACACACCTCTGAGTGTTCCTGCCAGAGGAAACACAAACACCATTTGTTTTAATTATCATTAACTGTTAGTAAAACACAATCATTGAGCTCCTCATTAAGAAAGTGTTCAGTTTACTGTACTATACTGTCATTACTCTATATATATATTCTTATTTTACATACACACACACACTGAACACTTACTATTACTACTAATGCAAATCTGAAATATTCTAAATCACACAGAGGGGAAGTCTTCATATTTGATAATTTCTAAATGTATGAAATGAAATACTAGGAAATTTAAAAAACACTTATTGCATTCAATTATTCTGACTTCTCTATCAAGTGCTTTCTTTAATTGGTTAATTAGTTAATCAGTCAATTATATTTCTGATTGAATAATTCTGTCAAGAAAATATTAATATCAATAATCAGGCATATTCTCATATGATTGTGTAATTCAGGAGTGAACATGTACACATCCTGTGGTAGGCTGACATCAATATACGTAGATCAAACGACAGGGAGTGAGAGAAGGAGATAGAGAGAGATAGTGAGAGAGAGAGAGAGAGAGAGTGAGAGAGAGTGAGAGTGAGAGAGAGAGAGAGAGAGAGNTGCTGGACAGAGCAGAAGCCTTTAGGCTATGTGTGGGAAACACTAATGAAAAGCCTTATCACACCCAGCATACACACACACACACACACACACACACACACACACACACACACACACACACACNGCATATGCAATTACCACTCTGAATACAAACACTCACACACACAACCCACATAAATACAGACATCAAGCATACACACCAACCAAGCTCATTAAACTGATACATGAACACTATCAATCATGCATGTAAGTAAAAGCCTTCTCTATCTAGATTGTTTGTGTGTGTGTGTGTGTGTGTGTGTGTGTGTGTGTGTGTGTATTGTATTGGCTAGGATGCAGTCTCCTGTGAGCTCACCGTGTGTCAGGCAGAGAGTGACTCATCCTCCTTTGTACAAGTCCTCCTGTGTTCTTCACACACACACAGAGACACTGAAGGATGTGCGTGTGAGAAAATGTGTTTATGTGTGTGTGTGTGTGTGCGCGTGTGTGTGTGTGTGTGTGGATACACTGCATGTCGTTTCATTCCCACCCATCATTCAGTCCCATTCACACATGGTCAACACCACGGGGGATAAAAGAGAGAGTAGGGAGTGTGGATGGAGGGGTGGAGGGGATGAAGGAGGATGAAAAGAGAGGAAGTGGTGGTGAAAGAGTTTTGGTGGTATAACGGCACGGGACAATTAGAGAGAAATCGGAGGAAAGAGGCTGGTGACAAACAAATGAACAACTCAAACTAATTGCTTATTTGCATATGAAGAGGTTCTTTCCAGTACCCACACTCAGAAAATCATTCATAAATTGATTCATCCAACTCATGCAGTTGGGAGAGAGTAACTAACCTCTGATTGAGACTCTGATTGACGTAAAAAGCACCACTTGTATAGCCTTTGATATCTAGATTTAATAAAGTAATAATCTGTCAAATTTCCATATGAATCAATGTCTGCTTTGCTACACTTTCATGCTGACAGATATACCACTAATTCAATCACACAAGTAGTTGTATAGTATCATCTTCTCTTGTAAAGCTAATCCACACACATTTTCATGCTCTCATTAATGACTTTCTGCTTTTTTTTTTTGGTTGAAGCCCAGTGGAGATCCATCAAGTGAAATTCAAACAGAAATTCACTAACGCACTAACACATGCTCTCATTTCAGGTAACTTCCTCCTTCCCCTTGTGTGTTTCCTACTGGTCTGACTGTCTGCCCCACCCTGATTGCTTCCACCTGTTCAACTAAAAAATGGTAACCTAATGTGAGGATATGTTTTTAATAGTCTCTCAATAACAATGGATATCTGTGGAATAGAGAAAAAAGAACTATGAGAGACTTCATAGGAAGATTCATTCATTGTTGGTTTTGGTCTTTTCATGAGATTTGCTGACACTAAGAAGAAGAATGATCGCCTGTTTATACTTTACTGTGGCCCGGTTTGATATGATGATAAAGTAGCAGTGGAGTCACAGAAGGTAACTGTGGCTTAAGCTGTTCCTGTTGCACATGTCAAGGTGTAAAGCGTCATCAATCAGAGCTCTGCCTTGTGTCTGCCAGTTGGGAAATTCATTATACCGCCTACCTTTTAAATGGATGGATTTGTATCGAACCATCCTGATGTATAGAGCACCAAATGGCCTCATGCAATGAAATAAAGTGATGCACGTGCACGCGCACACAAATCGAGGATGGGGTGGTAGATAGATGTGATAGATGACTTCTTTTACTTCTCTCAGAGCGGCTGAGAATCTAAATCACAATCGGACAAATAAAGAGTTAAAAGTAGGCACACACATATACACATGTACATAGGGAGAGTCATTAAGACTGGTGTGTTGGACCTTCAGGTCAGAGTGTTCATCATGATGATGTGTGAGTAACAAACAGTGCACTGGGAATCTTTAAAACTATTAAGCACCAACACATACAGAGACACGCACAGACACACACACACACACACACACACACACACACACACACACACACACACACACACACACACACACACANTGGCATAGACCATGACTGTTGTCCAGAAACTAACACATCAATGAGCTACATCATTGAACAGTACCTGGTGGTATGTTCCTTCATTAAGATGAACATGGGCACTGTATTTTGGGTCAATCCCAGATATGTGTCTGCTGTCAGAAATACTCACTACAGCACCAAATATGTTTTAATCTGTAGCTGAAAATAGTCTTAAGACAAACACACTATCTGTTCCTGTTTGAGCAATTTTGCTAAAAAAAAAAATACAGGTACCAGCCATTGTAAGAAATTATTTAGGCTTTAAAAAAAGAAAGTATACACTTGTGACCAATTTTAAAAGATTAACAGTTCTTCTTTAGTTGGATTGAAAAGGCTTAAAGCTGAGTGCCTCAGATGGAAAGTTTTGGAATGAACAGAAGTGTTGCTTCTACTTGTTTCTTTGGCCTTCATATACTGATAACAATAACATACAGGAGCAGAATATCAGCAGAATATATTTTTTCATTTTCATTCTGAACTTTCAAGACATGTTAGATGTCTGTTTGTCCTTTATGAATGCAAAATAATTATTCTCTGGTTTAATAAAATTTAAATTAAATGACAGAATGAATGATGCAGATGAAATATTTTGGCATTTATACCAAGATATTCTGGTAGTGTATTAAAAAAAACATGTTAAAAGTGGTCATGTGTGTATGTGTGTGTGTGTGTGTAGGTGAGTGCACATGTGTTTTTCTCATCTTAGCCCATACTGAAGTTTTGGTGAACAGCGTCCAATTGCTGTATCAGGGGATGAGTCAGGGGCTGTCACACAGGCTTATGTCAAGTGTCACAAGCAGCCTATGATCTCATCATGGAGAAACTAGCGCAACAGAGTGCAAGCGCATGCGTGTGCGCACACACACACACACACACACACACACACACACACACACACACACACACACACACACACACACACACACNCTTGTATATGTTGCATTTTAGTATGCTGTGATTTGTATGGTTGCTACGTTGTCCAGGTCTCTTGCAAAAGAGATTTTGAGTCCCTTCAGACTTCCTGATAAAAATGAAGGAAAAAATAAGTAAGGTGAATAAAAAAATTGACTTGAAGAAGTATTTTTATTTGATTTTTTCTTTTTTATTATTGTAAAAACCTGTGAGCAAACACCACATGAGACTCTAAGGTCTGTTCTTTCCCATTTCATTTAGTCTTACGTTCAGCTTCATCTCTTTGACATCTACTCACTAAATATCTCCATTTACTTTCCTCTGTCTTTTCACCTTCTCAATCTGTGTTTGTTCACCTCTGTGGCTCCTAGCCAGTATTTTCTGTGAGTGAATGTTAATTTGGATTGATTATGCTGCAAACCTCAACTTTAATGATATTTGAAGTCCTGGTTATGATGACAGAGCTTATTAGCACTGGACCACATGTTCAAATGAGACAGAGGAACACAGAGATAGACAAAACACCAGCTAAAACTTTTCATGAATTAATATACATGTCTTCAATTTAATTTAGTAATATACAAAACCACCTCCTAGAAAAAAAAGACAAAGTAACACTACTTTAGGGTCCCTCTGTAGTTTAAAGGGAAAGACACCAATTATAAAGTGGTTATGTCTGGATGCAGCATATAGAGTAAAATCTAATTAAGCCACTCATGCCATCAATACATATTAGCTTAAAATCTATAAAATCAATGCTTACATGTCCTCTGAAAGAAAATCTGTGCTCTTTGAGAGATATACAGATGACTATCAAGTCAATTTAAATAAGCTCAAACAAGTTTATCTCATTCAGAACAGAGGAGCACACAAGCAATTAACAATTATTTGTCACTATTTAATTGCTTTAAGAGTAGTTCAGTCCTTGAGATTTTACTCAAACACAACCGAATCCCTGTGATCACTGATGAGAGTCATTTAAATAATATGCATAAACAAGATGCAATGCAAGTGGAGGATTTTCAATGGCTGCAGCAGAGGCAGTAATTAAGGCTTCTTCTTTGAGACTTCACCAAGAAACCATCTGACCTATACTGAAGCGCAAAGATCGATTAAAACAACGACCAGCCTAAAATGGAAACATTATTGGTGGTATTGAAAATAAGGTTTTGCTATATGCAGACAATATGCTTCTTTATATATAAGAGCCACATGATCTCTGTGAAAGATCTTACAACTGAGTGAAATTCTGTCAAGCCTCAGGCTATCAGTACAGCAAACTGAAGTGATGCCAAAACCTTTTATATTGATGCCTGTTAACAGTTTCCTTATAAATAAAAATACACTGGGAAATGAATAACTTGACTCTGAATTTCTCTCCAACCTCAACTAAGTGCAAAGAAGACATAAACCACTAGAATCTGCTCCAGTTACGTACCTCCACTAACCGTGACTTTAAACCAAGAAAATGTAGGAATGTAGGTATTTATCAACTCACCTCAACTCTTATAAGATTTCAGAGCCAAGACTTCTCCTTGAGTGTGATTTGGTCAGACAAAATATCAAATGAACTACGTCAAGCAAAACATAACAATTTCTCTGTATGGTCCTCTCTGTAATGTTAATGGCAAAAACACTGACAGACGTGCATTGATGATATACTATTGGCCCCCAAAGGATTACATTGAAGCCTGTTTCATGGCTGAAGAATTCTGACTCAATGTTGGACAAATTCCAGAAAATGTTGTCCCCACTAATCAATTAAACACAAAAAAGATGGGAAATAAGGTCCAGGTTGAAAATACTGAAGGTTCCCTTTAGGGGGGAAGTCAGAAAGTGAATGTTTACAGATCTACGTCCTCACAGCCTAAGCAATACCTGGACCACACACACACACACACACACACACACACACACACACACACACAGCGGTAGCATCTATCAGGAGGCATTTGCCTCACAAAGGTCAGGGTGGCCTGAGGGCTCCTGCAACCAGAGTCACAGCAAGGCATTATGGGACACAGCAAATGGGTATGTGTGCATGTTAGTCTGCCTGTGTGTTTTATCTCATGTATCATGTGGTACAATTTCTCCTAGTGGGCCCATGATGCTGTTACTGTCGCTTACATCCAAACATGTGCATATAAACATGTGCACTCGCTTTTGTGTGCTATTTTTTTGTCAGTATGGCTGAAAAACATGACATGATGATATTGTTCAGAGTATATTTAGAAACCACAGAAGAGAGAGACAAATTTGTCCTACACTTAAAAATAAAAAACCTAATACTTACTCATAACAATAATAATAATTGGATCTGTGTCATGTACAGGCCTGTCATGTTTGAACAGAGGCATTACAGAACATTTATATAACAAAGTACAACATTTGAAAGCCAAAAAAACCATCACTTTAAGAGATGGGTGAAGCTAACAATATGTCTGAAAATATCTCTTGAGATACACAGTTGTTGAAACACACACTTTAATGTTATGTATGAAAACAGTAGAGCAGCACGTCCAAGGGCTAAAAGACAAAGTAGAGGAGAAACACTTTCACATTTCACTGACGCCTGACTAACTCTGTTCTGTTCTGTTCTTTGGAGTGCCAAACTACAAACACACTTTCATTATTTAGCTATACTTCACATCTTACTCTCTCTTTTTGCACCTCTTTGCCTCATTTTCACTCTCCTCAAACTTCCCTTTGATCTCTTCTATCCATACCTTTACCTTGGTCAGCCTGCTCTCTATGCTATCTATTTTATTTAACTTCATGTATCTTACCATTTCTCCCTATTTGATTTTACTACTCATCTTTATCATTCTTCATCCTTCTGGTGTAAAACATATATTTAAAACTGTTGGATGAACTCCAGGATAACTTATTCTAAAATAAATGAATGCTAGCATTTGCAGACCCTGTTACATGTGGATGTCACATTAGAAATTGATTCAGGTTAAATGTTTTCTATGTAGAACCAATGTTTTTTTTGATTTGTTAATACAGTGGATCAAAGATGCGTAACACTCGTTAACACACTTATGATTTCAAATGGAAGGTCAGTATTGGCCGTGTTGGTCTCATGAAGTGAGAGTAATAAGGTATGCATGCTAAACAGTGCAAATATTCCTCTCTGAATAAACAAACAGTGCCTAATACAAGGTTAAAAAGGAGACAAACACAAACAACAATGCGTGTGTCCAGGTGCCCCATACAATTATGACGACTTAGTCATGAGGTATCAGCTGTTTGTCCTTGATCTAACTCTCTCCAATGCACATACATCCACATTACGGGTCAAACACAATAAATCACTGCAAATTACAAGTCCTCTGAAAAAATACATAAAAAAATACATAAGTAGCTGAATTAACTTCTTTGATGCAATCTTCGTTTTAAATTTTTCCCTCTAATGAAACTTCATTAAAAATAAGGATGGTGACTCCTAAATGTGTTTACAGAAACAAAGTGCTCCATGCTTGGTGACAAAGTAGGTTTGTTTGGCTGTTACAGAAATGATTATTATGACAATGTTCTGATCATATGCCTGTTTTCTGATCTGCTACTGTTAAGAGTTAAGTTTTGGTAAGTTTTAAGTTTGATTGTGGTTGAGGAAAGATCAACATTTTTGAAAAGAAGAAAAAAGAAGAAAATGAATATGGGTGTTGCATCTCTCCCTAATTTTTCGACTGTTCCTATGATAGATGATGATAAGATGAAATGCCCCATAATCTGTCCCTCATCAGTTAGTGAGTGGCCTAACCACCCACATGCACGCACGCACGCACGCACGCACGCACGCACGCATACACGCACGCATGCACACACACACACACACACACACACACACACACACACACACACACACACACACACACACNCAAGGGAGAGGAAAGGAAGTTGAAAAGCAGAGCAAATTGGACTGCTTGTTTCCTCAGAGCGCCTCTGACAGCTCAGTGTGGGTGACTGTGCCTCTTCCTCTCTCTCTTTCTCTCTTTCTCCCCATGTCTCTACCTCTCTCGCTCTCTCTGATTACCTCTTTCTAGGCGGAGGAGAGAGAAGCTGGGAAAAGAGGGAGAGAGGGAGAGAGAGAGAGGAAGAAGCTAGTTTCCACGGTGATGGCTGATGAAAGAGAACGAGACAGGTTCTGCTTGGTTGCACACCTCTTCTCTTCCTCTCTCTTCTCTGCCTCCTCCCTTTTTTTCCTCAGTCTGTTCTTCCTCACATGCCCATATTCACACTCTCGTTTTCCAGAAACACGTCTCCGTTTTCATTTTTTTTTTCTCATGGCCGGTTCTTTACTCTGCCTCCTTTTCTCCTTTCTCATTTCAAAAGCATCCATTCATCCCTTTCCAATCTCACTGCATCTTCTCTTGTCTCTTGTCATATTATACATTACATTATACACTCTTGTTCCCAGCATGCTTCTGCACTGCATACAGCCACAAATATGTGGACACATAAATTAAAATGCTGCAAACAGACTCACTCTTCTTATTGTTCTAGTTTTTGGAAACACTGACCAAAGTACACATATTCTTCATCCCTTTTTCTTTCCTTCCCATCCGCTTTCTACTACACCCCTTTTTACTGCAAAACAACTCGCCTCTCATCTTCACATTCACAGTTCCTTTTGCCCTCCATCTCTCTCTAAATCCCTGCCAGGTGTAGTCAAATATTCCTTCCCTGTGCTTCATCTTCCTCTACTCCATCCATCTGGCTCTCCTGCCGTTTCTCACTTCATCATTTAACTCCCAAGGCTCAATCAAACTTTTCATCTCTTGCTTTATCTCCTCCCCTCCTCCTCTCATTCTCTCCTCTTCCCTTGATACTTCTTTCTGGTTAAATGTCCCTCGGCTCTGTCTAAGATTTACCCTCCTTCTTTTAGAAGCATGAGGAGCGAGGGGAGACTGCATTTATTGTTACATACTCTTCCAACCTGTTTAACAACTCATTCCCCCTTTACCATATTCTCAACATGCCTAGACTATCCATCTTCACTCATCACACCAACACCACCCTCCCCCTTCCTCTTTGCCATTATCACCTTTTTTCAGTTTCTCCATTCATCCTTTGCATGCCGTCTCCCTCTGCTCACTCTGCCTCTCTGTTAATAGGGGATTGATCATTACCCACATGTGGCTACACAGCTTCTGTCTTTAGTCTCCTTCTTTCCATCTTTTCTTTCATCCTTCTCTGCCTTTCTAACCTCCTGCACAGAGATATAACAGCAGCATTAAATTAACTAAAGATGGAGGGATAAATAAAAACTAAAATGCACAAAACCCTGTTGTAAGGCTGCAACATTATTTATTTGGTTAACATATTAAAACGTTATTACATTTTGCAAGAGCCAAAATTGTGTCTGAGCAATTGTCCAAAACCCAAAGATGTTCAATTTACTGCTACTACTGACGATAGATGACTAATGGATCGACTAATTGGTGCAGCTATAAACTGTTATATTCAATAAGTATGGCTATATGAGACTGTAAAACTTAAAGCTTTCGCTTCAGTCTTATTCTTTATTTTTTCATTTCTCCTTCTCCTTCTCTTTGCTCTCAATCCCCAGTGACCCTCATTATCCCACACTATTCATAATCTACAATACTTCTCCCCATCTTTATCCTCCTAGCTCTCCCTTTATTCTCAGGTGATCATTCAGACAGACACTCTCTCTCTCTATCTATTACTTATCTCTCTCCACCTCTTGCCCCTCTCTATCTTTACATTAGGCCCTCTCTGTCAGTTGATTGTTTTTATCCCAGACACGGTCAACACCCTGCATCTTTAATTAATGCCAATCTCCCTATGCTGCGACCTCCTTTTTCACAATGCCCTTCATATCCTTACCTCCCTCCTCCTTCTTTCTTCACTCTCTCAGTCGTTCCTCGACTACCTGGGGGATCATTTTTGTCCCTGTCTCTTTTTAAAACCCTGTCTCTTCTTTCCAGGCGATCATTTAGATCCCCGGCGTGGTAAAACACTCCGCAGAGATTCACCTGAAACAGAGGCCATGCACGGCTCATCCATCACTTTCTACCCTCCACCCCTCTCCTCCGCTTCATTCATGCAAGTCCCAGTTTCTCTCCATTCATGCTCTGTCTCCCTCCTCTATCTGAACCCATCATTCCTTCTCTGCTTGCTCCCCTCGCGCCTTTCCAGTGCTCATTTATCACATGACACCTCAGTACACCTGCACAGAAACACAACATTCACTGCATGCAAGAAATCCCAAGATGACCACACACATACACTGTTTGTGTAGAGGAACCACACAACCGTTATCAGGATATATTAAAGCGTCTATACCTGATACAGACCCCCATTTACACTTCAGCATGTGATTGGTATCTGGATAATGATCATGTGCCTTTGCATTTACATTTGGCATCAATAAATGCTCTTATGTTGGTTCTACTCACATTTTGATTGAAAATTAGGCAAGCAAATCTGATATCCTCGCCACCAATATGGTACACACAGGTGAATCAAAAGGATGTTGCTGTAGAGGCTCTAAGTATCACAATGGATCTACTAGA
This sequence comes from Rastrelliger brachysoma, assembly GCA_024605115.1. Classification (NCBI taxonomy): domain Eukaryota; kingdom Metazoa; phylum Chordata; class Actinopteri; order Scombriformes; family Scombridae; genus Rastrelliger; species Rastrelliger brachysoma. The sequence continues at coordinate 22,323 of JANJYP010078162.1, forward strand.
AGCGCAGATATTGTCTTTTTCATTCTATTCATTCTTCTTCCTTATCAAAACTTTCATTTCTCATAGCATAACCCGACTGCTAACAGATGGGTCACAAATTCAGATGTGCTATGGGGCCTGGAGCCACTAGCCTGAAGCAGAGATGAGGATCAAACTATACTGTACAGAGGTGTGTTAACCTAACTTCTACTTCTCTTCCAACTCCACATTCCTAGATTTTTTTTTCATTTTAAAACTTGTTGTTTTCAGCCCCAAACATCACTTGAGGCAATTGATCAGATTCTGCACAGCTCCCTATGGAGCCACAAATGGTTTTATACATTTATACATACATTTCCCCCTATTGCAGTAGGACTCCCCAAGACCTATAAACAGACTTTGATGTGTAAAATGCACTTGCCCTTTAACATAATCCTTTCAGTTATATACATTGTGACTGAGAATTACAGATACACTATACAATTTTAAACTGATGTTTCAGATATCCACTGCAGGCAATGTTACACCACTTCTGTCCTGAGCTGTAAAAACCACTTCACTACATTATTTTTTTTTAATATGTGCTATATTAGTTGCTTTTTAAGCAATACTACCCTCCAATATCCCCAATAAATGTATTAGGATTTTATAAGCTGCTTGTTAGACTTTTCTTGGGGACTAATTGACGAGAACCATACTGGAACATGTAGGTTAACATACTATGACTAGATTTCTGTGTCTGTGCAGTAAATCTCATATAAAAGTAAGTATATTGTTCATGCATAGCCCATACAACCTATAGAACATTACATTTTTCATTTTAGATACTTCTCTATATTATGGGTATATTTACTTCTCTATATTTCTACACATGCAGCAGTGGAGTCTAAACCATGACAAACTTAAACCAGTTACAACAAAATACTAAATGTACATAATGCACTTGGCTAAGATCCCGTGGCAATGCGAGCCAGGCGTTACATAAACACGCTTTTAACTTTAACAATGTTAAGATAAGATATAGATACAGGTCGCAGGTGTAAATGGGGTCACAAGCTATCATGGGACACAAAATGCCCAATTACACTACTGAAAACAAATATAGTCACCTTTAGCTCATGCATGAATGATGGGTTTTTTTCTGATAAAAGGCTTTTTTGTATTTGTCCTTATATTGTCCATGGATGAAAGTGTGTAAAATGCACTATGCAGTATGTATGCATCACTGCTCTATACATTTAAGAACACTAGTGCATACATGATGTTGCCCCCCCTCAACCCCACCTCCACCGAACCACCCCCTCATTCTGTTGCTCATTCATTCACTCCATGATGTACAAGCCACATGTACATCAGCAGGAGACATCCATTTCCTGTCAGTTTATGAGGCGTTTATGAATTATAAAACCGTGACAACGAGGGACCTGGGAATGGGGGAAGAGAGATGGGATGGGCATAACTGGGAGAGAGATAAGAGAACTTATTCACTTTAGTTGTGTGTTCATCTTTGTATGTATTCGTGTGTTTGTGTGTGTGCGCATGCGTGTGCATGTCTGTTGCATGTGAGCCTGTGAGCGTGTGTGC
>JANJYP010078200.1:0-20383 GCA_024605115.1 Rastrelliger brachysoma
GCACTATATAGGGGTTAGGGAGTGATTTCGGACACAGCCCCAGTGTTTGGAAGATGAATCCTACTGACTTTGGTGATCCCCCAGTGTTCCCGTAAGTGCCACTATGCAGTAGACATTTGTAGTTTTAGGTGAAATTTCTCATAAAGTATTCATATATTATAACTTTGGTAAGTGCTTAAAATTTAACCTAGCACCACAGGAGACTCAACCCAGTATGAAAGTATATCTAAGAGCAGATCCCACCAAATGCTTGATGAAAAACTCCCTGGCTTCAGTTGATCAAAATTCTCTTTAGAAAAAAAAGTCTATCCTTTTTTTTTCAATGAGTTATTTTTGGCATTGTTATACGTGTGATGGTGGCCATTTTGGAAGGATTGCACTGTCAATAGGATATGAAGATTTATCATGGCCTTGATGATTTGATGTGGCTTTTGCTAAGATGAGTACTTCTTGATTACGATATGAAATGATAACCCTTTAAGCACAATTTAGCTAAAGTAGCTAACATCAGTCCACATGTGCAGTAAGCTAGGGTTTGCTTTAGAAGGTAGATAGCTTAGGCTACCATAAGCTGTGGTTTCAATACAAACTAAGCTAACATTTAACATTTAGCCCTAATGACTGCTAAGCCTGGATATAGACTCATAAACCCTCTAACATGACAGAAGACAGACTATTTTGGTCTTGTTATCTAAATGGCCCTCTCATTTCTTCAACCATCACAACAAAGTACAATTAAATGTTTGAACAGTTATTGCCCTTCTGTTATGGCGCATAGCCTAATATCTTTTCTTTCTTGTGTCACAATCACAACAAACTACGTGCACAATGAAATAGATGAAAACTTTTTAATGATTCAGAGATCCTGCCAGACATATTTCCAATGTATCTACTGTGAAAATCAAACATTAACTGTAGCAGGGCACCCATGTTGCTCTAATGAGGCACATTTTCTCTACAGAAATTATGTTCTTAAAACACTCCACACTAGGAATAATAACCATGCAGAATATTGATTTTCATTCTTTCTCATCTGCTGTTTCCATCATGTTCATCAAGGCCTGAGTTTCATATTGCAGTATATGAAGCACAAAGAAAGCCAGAAATTAATTTTAGTGATGCTTTTCACTCAGGAATACTTGAACTATGACTCTCTGAGTGTATTAACCCACACATGGTGAGTGTGTATAAGTATAAGTGCTTTTACCCAGAAGATAAAATAAATTATATGTTTGCATAAATTTAGACAAAAACAATTATATGCACTGGTTCATGCTTACTGTGCAACATCTAATGAGTAAGATTTCATCATTTCAGCTTTAATGAAAAGTAAATAAGAGTCCAGAATGATAATCTTAAATTTCAGGATATATTAGTCCTCAAATCCTTACCTTTGTTGTTAAGTTTATTTTTTTTGGCATTGCACAAGTTTCAGGAAAATTAATTTGTGGCATCTATTGTCTTTATGGGTTGATCACTCATACATTCTGAGCGCAGAAACTGGATCCTGGGACACAATGGCTGCTTAGAAACAAAACTCAGTTAAAGCACTTATAAGTTTAACAAGAACCATGACACTGTTATGTTTAAATTGATACTCAGTCTCAGGCAGCTGTTAGGTGACTTGGAAGTATGTGCAGTGTTTCATTGGACAATCACACCTCATGCCTTGTCATTGGAGGTCGCTTGGGGTTCATGGGAAAGAGTCCATTGGCAAAGCTTGAGGAAATTGCCAGCTTCCCTCCCTTTAGGCATTCAGCACCAAATTGTTGACCCGGCACTCTGCCCTTGTTTATTACAACGATTTAAGCTGCCGCAGTGATTTAGCTCACTGGGACATCTGACACGGTAGCAGAGACTTGTTTATGACCCGAATCTCCAGGAATTAGGTAACAAGCACAGTAATGGGGCTCCTCAAAGTTTGACCTCTGAGCAGTCGCAGCATGAGTTTTAGGAGTGTGCAAGCCATCACAGCAAGATGTGATTGTTAATCTTTGGCATTTGCTTGTACTCAACAAGATATTTTTGATGTTTCCCAACAGAAATGTTATTGCCTTCAACAGATGATTTAGGAGCCAGGGCAAAGCCTTTTACCAGAATATGTTTAGTTCCCTTCTCAGCAAAGGAAATCATTTCTCAATTATAAAAATGATGACATGCAAAAAATGGGCCATTGCAGAGGAAGAACTTGGGCTGTCCGGTGTGCCTATGAGGCAGGTACAGGAAGATTTAGTCAGGGACATAGATTTTAAACATAGGAAGCTGGCCCAGATGGCTTGTCGCCGCATCCTTAATTTGGCACCCCTCCTCCGGCAGGATGTTGGAAAGGCTGCACTCCCCCAATAGTGGAGAGGACAGGGACACAGTGGATGTCATCCCTCTCCATAGTAACAATGAAATCAAAGCCAGGCTGCCAGTCAGCCCGTCGCCTGGCTTGGCCTGGCCTTGTGTCCAGATGACAGAGGAAGTGGACTTTATTTCTTTCAGTGGGAGCAAGAGAGAGTATGTTATATAGCCTGAGGCCGGCTGACTCCACATCCAGAGAGCAGGTCTGCTCCGTGGCCTGCATGGCCTCCCATCCCCAGCCGGACATACAGGACTATTTCAGAGTGTCCCAACCTTGGCCTTTTGCCAGATTCTGTGAAAAAACTGAAATATATTACTGGAATAAGTGTGTAACTGTACATCCACCTACTGCATTGCTCTATAATGTTAAAAGCCTTGAAAAAGAATTTAATTCAGTTCCAGTTAACATATTACAGTCTCATTTAATTGTGATCAACCTTTGTGTCTATATATATAAAAACACATAGGACACTCAATGTATTTCATTATTTCAGTTACCCAGTTCAAACTGTACAACTGCCATATATGCTAAATCATGACTAATATATAATATATAGCTAATATTTTTTAACTCCCACATTGCATCCTTTCTGCCAAATTGAGAGTCTGAGAAAAGGTTTATTTGTTTACACAAAGTTCCTCTTTTCCTGTTCCTGTCATGTGACTGATCAGAGACAAAACTACAGAGGAGTGAGGAAACACTAAAGGCAACATCTCCTTCACCGTCCATGAAAAAGGGAAGTGGGAGAAGCGTGAACATATTAAGAAAACAGGAAATTTGCTGGAATTGAAAAACACTGCTACTCTTCACACGAGCTTTAATATCCCCTCACTTCATGCGTACCTTGATGCTCTTGACTCCTGCCTGTCCTATGTCAATCTGCTTGTCAGTGAAGCTTTACTTTTTTGTACCAGCTTAAAGTCAGTTATGGAAGTCAGGCTCCTTTCCCTGTATATATATGTGTGTGTGTGTGTGTGTTTGTGTGTGTGTGCATGTGTGTGCGTGTGTGTGTCTGCTTGTGTATGTGGACCAGGTATACTTCATGTTGTTGGGCCATAAATCTCCTTAGACAGTCATGTTGTGGGGGCCCACCTCCTTTATCAAGTGAAAGTAAGTTTAGGGTTATGTTGAGCCAGGTAACGGAAAGTCTCCAGAAATTAATGTATGTCTATGTAAATACTCCAAAAGTGACTTACATAAATCAGTGTATCTTGAGTTGGTTGGTGTCCCCCATAGGCTGGCAAGTCCAATGTTAATATTCTTCAGCTGTGGCAAAACCAAGAGAGAAAACAGCCAGGGACAAGATGAATGCACATAATGTAAAGGCAATTAAAAGGATAAAGATCTTGTATATATGCATCCAATGTGAACAATTCTACTGTTCAATTTGCCACAACGCCTCACAGAACAACCATGTAATGCATTTGACTAGAAATCAGCAGCTTTTGTAATGGTGCAGGTTCATTTCTTATGAGATTTATTTATTATTATTTATTAGAAGAGTTATTATTTCAGTCATATTCATTCACAACAATAGAAAGCAACACTTGGGTGTTGTTTTTTTTTTTTGAAAAACGCACTTTTTATTTATACACAGACACAGGGAGTCGCAACGAGTGATTTGAGATTATGTATTACTGCATTCTAGACAGAATATTTTACAGTTTTCTTCTTTACTTTTTCGATGTTTTTATACAGTAGAGAACCATACAGAAAATCTGACTGCAGAAAGAGAGACAAAAGACAAAAGATCTGTGGTCAAATTCCAACAGGGTACATTTCAGTAACATGGTATGTGTTAACAAGACCACCAGGCTACCATGACTGATTTTGCCACTTTAATGGAGGAAATGAGCCAGATAGGAAAATTCAGTCATGTGTCAATCTGCACATATTTTTCAGAAAAATCCTAAATAAGTTAGGTTTATGTTTTGCAGCATTTTCACATTTCACATTTGTATCATATTTTAGAGTTGTTGTAAAACTCCTGGATGCAACAGTCCTTTGCGCCACATGGTATTCCAGCCCTTACAACCTTAATAGAGAGGTCCTGTAGATGTTCCTCAGGCATGCTGTTTACACATTTCAGCTGACTAGTAGCCAGTTGCACATCTTTCATCCCTGTCAACCAGGTATGTGAAGCTGACACATCAAAGTGCAGCCTAATGCGCATGCTGAGTGAACAGGCATAATTGTCCTTGAAGAATTCTGACTGCTAGCTCACATACAGTATATACATCTGGAACTTCCGTCATGATAGAGGCATGCTGCATAGAAAAGGCAGAAAGAGCAGCTGTGTGAACCGTGTACTGATTGTAGCCATCTCGATGTGATCCCCTGTCATATGGTTTGCATGCTGAAAATGAAACTAACCAGAGTGCTTCATCTTAACTAAATTACATACCTATGAAAGCACCTACTGAGTTTTTTAGGCCATTCAAACTTTTATGTTTGCATGGCAGAGCCAGCTGGAGCTGGCGAAGGGTACACACACAGTACTCCCACAGCGAGAATGGGTTTTCACAACAACAGAGACATCAGATTTCTCAAGAGCACTGTCAGGATTTTACAAGGACATGTGCAGCGAGCAGTTTCCCCAGGACAGAATTGTGTTGAATGACTTCCGACAAAAAAAAAAAAAAAAAAAAAAAAAGAGAGAAGAAGAAGAAGAAGAAAAAAAGCCTTGTTAATTGTTGAAGTCAGCACAATTAATTATTTTTGACAGTCTGAAATGATAGAAGTGTCAGATATGAAAAGACAATTAGCTGGATCACAAGCTTTATAATGTCACAGGAGTTGCTGTAAGTGTTTCAAACACAGAAAATTGGCTAAAATAATAGCATTTCATTGATTTTAATGTGGTGTGAATCACTTTGAAGTATATTACACATCTAAACTTCTGTGTTTATGCCTTGTATCAACAGCCAATAACACACAAAGTTAGTAAGCTTTAGAAATACTGGGTTTTTATCTTTGTAGGTTAAAATGTGATATGTTTTTTGTTGGTTGAAGCTAATCAGCTAAAGCCACTGCTTATCTCTGCACCACCAGCTGGAATGCAAGGGAAAAGAGAGGAACCAAGCTGAACTGTTTTTTTGGCTTTCTGCCCAGTGTTCATATTTGTAAAGTGGCTGTCAATGAGCCATTCACAATCAATTTGAGATTTTACACCATGCTATCATTCTGAATAGGTAGATCATGTCCTGTTCAAATGTTATTAGCTACAGAAATGGTTCTTCAAGTAAGATTTATACACTCATTTTCAATAACACATATACTTTACATACTTACTTACTACATACTTTACATTAGTCTGCTGGTAATTGGAATGTACTAATCTGACTCCAAATACTGAGTTTGATCTACAAACTCTCCCAGTCTCTTTTTTCCTACTAAAACTATCCTATCATTCTATCTTCCTATTGTGTGTATAGAAATGTGAAATCTAATTACAATGTCAAAAAGGCATAGTACAGGGAGGCCCTCCACTGGTCTCATATTAACATGGAAATTAACAGTAGCTTGTTAGGTTACACTGTAATGTACGGAGCAGAACAGAAAGTTACATTTAATATGAAACAATGGATCAAATCTGTGCATCCCTTCTGTTAACAATTTTGCATAATATGTAGTTGTGTGTTAAATGTTTTAATGCATTTGTGGCTCTATGACAATAGGATGACAATAGAAATAATAATTACTATTTGTGACTTTCCAGGCAGGTTCTAGCTTCCATTAGTTCATGTTCAATTTGAAAACTGATTAGCAGACTCTTTGCTTTCTGTTGAAGTGTAATTTATGGCAATTCACATCAACTCTGCATTTATGTTTGTCAAGTGACAACTTGTCATTGCGTTACACTTAATTTCTCCTATAGCTGTATTACAATGCAATTACAACAAAATACTGCCAAAAAAATGAGTTCCAAGCATCTATGGTGATTGATTTGATATTTCATGCAAGGCCATGGCTGATTGGGAGCTCATAAAATTTGTTTAAATTCACTAACACACTGCAGCATTCATTTTAAATTACTCAGCAATAATATAGAGTAAACATAATTTAATAATAAACTGAAAAACATTTTGTTAAGATTGTTGTGGACTCAGTTTCAGAGTTTGTTGAGTCAATATTTTCTTGTTATATGCACAGAAGAGAAAACTGTAATAGTTAAACTCTTCTTTGGATAAAGTTCACAGCTGCTGCTCTGCTTACTCACTGTCCACCTTCACAACTGTCCTCCAGCTGAAACTGCTACTCAGAATCAATGCTTGTACAATGGACTGTTAGTCTTTTTTACTCCACTATATAATCCAAGTTAAGATAAATGAGCTCACTGAGTGATGACAATCATAACAATGCTGACATCTGTCATGAAACACAGCATGAAAGGTCACTGCAGGGAATTGTGTTTATTATCGTGACAAGATATGCTATCAGCTATGAATTTTTGTTTGGTTTACTTTGGCATCCACTTTATGAGCTGTACATCAGAGCAATGTGTGCTTCGAATTATATTTGACATAATGCAAACAACTATTAATAGGATTATTTCTCAAAACATTTGTATAGCTGACAGGCTGACAGACCTGTCCCTATCTGGTGTCTCACAGTTTAAACATAGTGTATATATTAAAAGTTACATCCATAAGGAAGATGTTGACAAAAGGCCATTTTCATCATTACAAAACAAAAGAAGTGAGGACTCGCAGCCCCTGCAGCATCACGGGTGAGTCACCTACAGTATGCATAGGCTACCTCTCATCAATCTTAGCAGCCAAGAAGTCAGTGGCTGTTTTGGCCTGCAGCCATGTGTAACCCAGCACATATTAAGTTATGACTTTGTGCCACCTCCTTCAGCAGTTATGAGAGAGCCACTTAGGATGACAAGTGATTTATTAGAGATCAAAAGCCTTGACAAGCAATGTAGCACATTAACCTCCAATTCACACTGGATATTCTATGTCAGCAACACCAATGTGTTTGTCATGAAGTGTATCACTTCAAATGATCTGTGAAATGTTTTGCGTGACTTTAAAGAGCTTTTAGTGTGTGTGCAATGGCGTCTCTGCCCTCTGGCATGTGACACCCTTGCTGCACTGTGATAGACATATCAGTCCATCTTACTAAACATTGGAGCATTTCAATTAGGCCAAAGCTGAAGGCTTCCCTTTATAACAATACATTTCCAGGTTTTTCTCCCAAATGCATCTCCAGACATCTTGATGTCTCGTCTCTCAGGGCTTTCCAGTCAGTCATGACATTTCAAAAAGATTTACAATTTGCATCCTGTCTGTCAGCTTGCGATCTCTCAACAGATTGTGAAGGAAGCATCCATCATGGAAACTCTGCTTCTGTAGCGCTCATCACTCAATCACTGTGCACACTTCTCAGACATGTCAATACACATCAGCATGTTCATTCTTTAAAGAGATTTACTGTCGAATATACTGTGCAGGAGTATTTGATTTGTGCTAAATCTAATGTTCCTCCCAAACACTACGTGCATGGTGAAGGCCACGTTGTGCAGTTTTTGACTCTTCTCATATATGTATTTGATTGTCTTTGCTTTAACTTTAAATAGAAAACTAAATAAAAGTGACAGACAATACAGGAAATGTTCATTGGTAAGAAAATGAATGTGTAGTATAAATGAAGTATTGGAAGACTGAACATTGTTTCTTACTACACATCTGAAAAATCATTAGCAGAGAGTATTGGCGAAAGTGTCAGACCTAGTCACTGCATACTGTACAAGGACGTGTAGGTAGTACTTTGTCTGCTATGGGTTAGCATTGAGTAACCTATCCTTGGACTAAATTTTAAAGCTGCAATTTGAACAATTGTTGTATCATTGTGGTGTCTCTATTGCCATTATGTCCATCATCTATAGTGAGAGGGAAACATTCACACCAACCTTGAAGGTGTGATATTCCCTGTGTGTGTGTGTGTGTGTGTGTGTGTGTGTGTGTGTGTGTGTATATATATATATATAATAATAATTCTCTTATTCAGCTTCCTTAGTGTCTGTGAAGGGAATTTGCTTTTCCTAAAATAGCGACCTCCCAAGCAGGAATTTCCTTTCTCACTTTCCCCTTGTCTGCAGCTCCTGGGGGGAGCTGCATTTATGACAGCGTTTGGCTTCACAACATTTCAGGTGTGAGGAAGAGTGGACAAAGCTGGGCTGTGTAGCGGACGGGTGGTGATGGGACTGAAGTCAGTGGCAGGTTCACATCTGAGCTGAGACAATATGCTGGGGAAACTCTGCTCTCCTCTGGGGCAAAGTTAAAGATCTCTGAAAGAGAAGGCAGGAATACCCTGCTGGGGGCTGAGATGGGAATGATCCATGGGCTAGTACCATTCCCACGTCAACCCCTTTACATAATACCTGTCTCTTCAGCTAAGTTTTACATGAACAATGATTTATGCTGTATACTTTATTTACTAACTTCTTATTTGTTATACAGACATGAGAATGGTATCTCTGTTTTTATCTAACTCTTGACAAGAAAACAAATTTGTGTGTTGCACGAAATGTTGCACCTTTAAAGGACTGACATTAATTATTGCGTGCGCGTGTGTGTGCGCGTGCAGTGCTTAAATGTCAGTCAAAATTAAGGGTATACAGATTATGTGATATTTTGTCTGTTTATAATATTGCAAGGAACCAGGGCTGATCAGTCTTCTTATGATTAACAAAATGGCTGTATTAGAATAACCTAGCTCTATTGTGTTCTTTGGGCAGTCGGATGTGTTGGTGGAATGAGGTATGTGTTCAAGAATTGCAGCTTTTCAGAGCTCTGGGTTTTGATTGGCAGCAGGTCATGATGGACTGTTGTGAAATCATCTTGTAAAGTGAAGGAGGACTTCTTGCCATTTGTGGTACACTTATATGACACAATATATGTGTCAGTAATATAACAATTAGTATCTGCTGGTCTGTTTCTTTATGTTGACACTCCATCTGACCCCTAGTAAAAAAAATCAGTCATACTTTTTTTTGTGGAAAGTGATCAAAGGTATGAAAAGTTTTGTATTTATGGGCTTTAAGTTGTTTAATAGCTTTGTCAAGTTGCAGCATTACAGTTCTGCTTGTCCTTAAGTTTGTCAATGCCAACATGTAGTGCATTAAATACAGCACACAAATCATAATTGTCAAACAAGCACTGAGCCAGATGTGAAAAATGGTCATGATTTGCTCTCATAATGCAAAGAAAGCCTCTTCACCTCCTCAGTCTCTGCTATCGCTTTATGGAGGTTTTCATCTTTAATGATATCCAGGTGGGGCATAAGTCATGGTGACACTTTTACAAATGATAAACATAGGTGTGGAGTCTGACTAAGCGCTAATAGCACCCTAAGGGGACTCTGTGACGGTAATGACATTCTGGACCAGCCATATTACAGCCAGCAAAGTGAATGCACTGGTAATGAATCAAGGGCAAATGGTATTTGTGGCTTTTTTAAAGGAGGAAGCAGGGAGCCTCGAACAATATCGCCTAATGAGTGAGCCATGATTTCTCTGCCTGGGTGTTTTCTCAGTATCAGGGACCAAGTGCTTCATCTACGGATTGCCTAACAGCTTATAAATGTAATGCACAGCGTGATATTTGAACCACTGTTGTGTTGTATTTCAGATTTCTGATAGAGATACCCACCAGCAGCTCTGCTAAAACCGCAATAGGGCTCACTAACTGATGTGTGTAACATGAATCTAACGCACCCCGTTTGTTCCCCCAGGTCTGGTGATTGGCTTATCTATGACTCCACCCATCCTTGACAGCCCCAGAGACGACCTAGTGATTCCAGTCAACGAAACACTCACTATTACATGCAGGTATGTGTGCACTTGAGTGGTGTGGGAGTGTGTTCATGCATCTGTGCATGATATTCTGTTTGTTATTTCAGAAACTTAAAAGAATGTAATTTTTGCTTGTTTGTTTGTTTTTACAGCAAAGACAACATATTCATTCATTCTTTAACCCTCATCTGGGGTCACTGGGGACCTTCAGAATAATCTACTGCAAGAAACAACTAACACAGCAAAATTTTCATTCTTCATTTGTTCTGTAATTAATGCCATAAAAAACTTAACAGATTGTGATATTTTAAATATACATATATTTAAAAAAAAACCCTAATTAAAACAAAAATAAAAAAAACTATTGTATGGTATCATTAGGAACAAACTGATCAACAAAATCATGAAAAATTGGAAGGATAGGACCTGTGAGATTATGACAAAAACGATACCTCTGTGCTCTGCAGGTATCCTAGTTATTAGGATTAATGTTAAGACAACTCATCACCTTCACTATAACTACTCAATTATTTACAAACAACAATTATGTTTTTAAAAAAAAAAAAAAAACTTCTATCGATAATGCTACAATTTACTGATGGTCAATAATGTATCTCAACACATGTTTTATCAAATCAACGCTAATCATATTAGAAATAAAAAATAATATCAACTCCCCACCAATGAATACATCTTTAAAGACCTACAGTAAATATTAAAATTCATCTCCAACTGAGTTTAACATATACATTTGAACCTTCAATGCACAAACACTGAAAATGTTTTTTTGTTTTAATTTTCTGTGATGTAAGAAACATCATGTCTGGTAGTTCAACTTTAGAAATTAACAATGTATGCATATATGCATAAATTGTATTACATTTCAAACATTTTAATAAGGCAGATGAACTTGTATGTTGTAAAAACTATATTAGACACATATTATTATTAAAAAATAGGGTATTATATTTATATCTTAACAGATGTCTGAAGGTGATCTTTAAATATATAGATATACATTATATACATGTGTAAGGCAATATGATAAAGTCCCATGAACACTTATGATAACATTTTTATAAGGAATTTTTTGTTCTAAACCATAGCCAAGACCGATTTAAATGGAGTCGATGGGAGATATGAATTCATTCATAATAATCCTCCTTTATCCTTATGAAATCTCTACTGCGCTGCTTGCTGCCAAGCTGTCACTCTATTAACCATTTTGCTTCTGCAGTACAAAAAAACTGCTGTCTTTGGTAAGCTGGTGATATTCTTGGATTTTACCCCTAACTCAGGTCTTAAACAGTTGTTCACATGTAAACCTTGCATGGCCAGCACTCCTGAGAATCTCCAGGGAGACAGCGTCAGTTTCATTTTAGTCAATTTAGTCTTTACAATGTACAGTTTTCTAAAGTCAAGATGGATATATGCTATTCACTGGGGCTTGAAAATAACCCGCAGAATGCTTTATTGCCATCTGTGATTTTTGGAGCCAATCATTCTCAATCATCACATTTTGGCACTGTCTGCAGATGTGGACATTTGTAGTTAGTGGAGGCAGGTGGTGAAAGCACAGCTATCAGTTTTCACACAGCCATTATGATTCAACTCAATGTCACTCATAATGCCTCCAGGTTAACATGTCAACCCTTAACTGAATTTATATGACAAAGCACAAAGTGCAAACATGGATGATACACATACACAAACACGTCCACGTGCGCGCGCGCACACACACACACACACACACACACACACACACACACACACACACACACACACACACACACACACACACACACACACACACATATCTGATCATACATGCATGATCATTTTTTACCCTAACGTAATCTATTCCATGTCATGTTACTCCCCAGGGGACAGCACACTCTGGATTGGGCCAGGCCTGATCAGCCTGTGGGGAGACAGGGGCCAACCTACCGTCAGGCCCCGCTACCAACTACCAAGGCCCCCGGGCACAGGGTGGCCTCGGTAAGTGAATGTCCAGGGCTGCCTGGGAGTCCGTACTGTAAAAAGCTGGTCCTGGAAGGGGCACAAGCCAAAAACACTGGCTACTATCGTTGCTATTACCAGGATGTCAAGGCCATCATTGACGGCACCACTGCTGTCAGCATCTATGTCTTCATCAGGGGTGAGTCACTTCCCCATAAACTCATATATACACTATAGTGACACAGTTGAAATTGAAAAATTTAAATGTCTTGCTCACCTTTTTGGTTCAGCATAGAATATTCAACATTCAGTCTTTCATTTTTCATTTAAAGGTAACTGTCAAAGCATAAAGCATATACGCACAATGGTGGAAAAAGATTGTGTACATTTTTAAGGGTGTCCAAAAAACGTTTTTCCTCCACTGTAAGCTATGAAAATTGAAATGTCAATTTTGAAGAAAAAAACAAACCCAAACAAACATATTATTCCCAAGTTCTTAGAAAGTTCTGTTTTTAAAAATACATTTTATGTAGTCACAAGTCAGCAGTTTTTAGCTTCATTTTTGTTCTGTCTGAACTAAAGAGAGCATGTTTCATCTGCTGCCTGACCTGGTCAGCAAGTCTTTGGCTTGGCTTTGTGGACCCTGTCTTTAGTTTCTCTTTTCCTTGGGAGGTTAACAAAAAAACCATCCTACTGAAACAGATCTCCTGTTTGAATATTACTTCAATATCAAAGCAGTTGCTGCCTTATTAGAGGTGGAAGTTGTTGATTTTGCCTTAGTAACACCCTAGAAGCTGGCAAGATTAATGTATCAGAAATTAGAGATACAAAGCCTTTGATGAAGATAGGAATGAGCATGCCTATTCATTTTTCTATTTATGCAAAGGATAGGCTGTTATTTTATAAATATTGAAATATAGCAGTGGTTGTTCACCTTCTTTTCATGTGGTATCACTGCTTTACAAGGGTGTCCAATCTGATAAAAACTGCACAATGAAATGGATTTTGCCACACATCTTTTCTCTCCTGGGTGCACTGTGCCTCACATGATAACAGGATTCAGAGCTATCACTCCTACTGTACCTCCTTTAGCACCGACTTTAGAACTCTGAGCTTGGCCTCAATTGTTTCTTCTTCACTATTCCTTGAATTTTCCTTGATATCACTTCATGTGTTTTGGGAGAGAAGTAGAAGGAGGAGTGGATGGGGAGCGACAGAGAGACAGCTGATTGATTATGATGATTGTCATGTAGGAGAATCTTGCTGACCAGTCCACTCATGTGAAACGCCTGTTTACCCCCTCTGACAAGGTGCCAAAACAGTTTCCACAGATCTAACCAGGAGGCTGATCAGAAGCAGATGAAATCACAGGCATAAATTAGACCCAGCATGTGATGGGATGAGAAAGGACACATGTGGATTCAGTTATATAGGCAGACGTCGCCCCTTTACCCTGTCTGTGCTACACACCACCCTCTAAACTCATACACACGAATGTACAGTATGACCCAAAGGCATGAATGTACTGCATATGTATAGTATTGCATACGTACACACAGTCACATGTAAAATATACAAACACTTCCTCTGTCACACACATTTGTAAACACATACACGCACGCGCGCACACACACACACACACACACGCAAACGCACTGATTGCCTGCAGTGATTTATTGTGAAGACTTAGACTGCAATGAGTTGCGTATTATTTCTGTCACCTGTGTGTATTTAGACCACCATGGGGCAGAGAATATAAACCTCTTGATAGAACTCATTGTTCATGCCTTGCAGCAGCTTGAGGTGATAGCTTTGAGTGTTGCAGAAAAAGGTTTAAAATAGTAGAATGCTTATTGGTAAAATAAATAAATAAGAAAAGTCACTGGTATTGAAAGGCAAGTCTGAAAGATAAGCATTTTTATAATAGTGTGTGTTCATGCTGTGGGAATATGAGGTTTTGCAGTGATAACAGCTGCAATGTAAATTGGAGACACAATTGCTGTGATGTTTCCCAAAGCTGTAAGCCACAGACAATAAAATAAGGACACAGGAGTGATATTTTTCACCAACAGACAGCTTGGGGTGAAATTGTAACAATGTTTAGGGGAGGATTAAACCCCCTCAGCTGTCTGTCTCATAGCTGACATGTAATAGCAGGCTTAAATGCTATTTACTGTAGCATTACATGGTAATCATGATGAACCCTCTATACAGCATGTCTTTGGGGGTCATTATAAGGCTTTGAGATATGTGGCTGTCCATTCAGGAAGTCACCTCAGCAATAGCTGTCATTATCTAGCCTCTGGTGTCAGGGTTACTCTTTAACAGCTCCCTATTTTGTTTTGTTTTTTTAATCTGCATCCAGACCCTGAGCAGCCCTTCCTCAGGAAGGATGGACCATTTGAGACCATTCTTATTACACGCTTCTCTACGCACATCATAGTGCCATGTCTGGTTACAGTGCCTGATCTTAACGTCACTCTACACACGGTTTGTGCCCACCAGAGATTTCTCATACTTTACTCATCTAACTGAAGCTGCTTTAATTGATGATTTGAGCAATTCTTTATTTATGTGTCATATTAGTACTCCACGACTCTGGAGAAGAATAAGATGGAAAGGATAACATGGAACAACAAGCAAGGCTGGTCCATTCCCAGACCAATCATAGACAGTATGCCAATGCTCATTGGACTTTACTGTGCTGCCACACTGGGAGGCAAAGAGCACCAATCTGCCCACTACCTGATCCACACTACAGGTAAAAAGACATTTATCCTTTGTTTGCTTTGAAGGTTTAAAAGGTTCACTCTCTGGTATTTCAGCATGATACTTTGCAGAACCGCTGAGAATCACATAAACCTTTTATCCTGTAGTTACAAAAACACAACTGACCCAGTGCAAATATTTAAATTAAATTTCAGGCTTTTCTCTCACTGAAAGACATACTAGGAGCTGGAAAATCAAAGGTGGTGCCTCAGAATGAACTGTCTCCATAATTCTGCATGGCAGTTAGTAAGACAATTAAGCCTTAATGTTGACAGTTTGGTGGATTTTATTTCATTACATCCATCCTGGACAACTCCCCTTTTTATTCAGGGACATGTGTCATGGTGTGAGCAGAATTTTTTTAAAAAAAGAAAAAGAAGGCACAATTAAATTTTGAGGAAATGAATGTCTTTGCTATATTGTGTGAGCTCATTCACCTCTCATTTGGAGGGTGAGAAGAAACTCATACCCGTTGCTGCTGGCCAAAAGTAACAGTCAAATCAGTCAGAAACTGAGAGTGAGTCTTCACTCGAAACGCTAATGGAGTGCTTAAACATTCAGGCAATCACAGTCTGCCACATCACCAATATACGTGTTTATTTACACCCTATTTCATTTTCAGTGACTGCAGAAAAGGGTAGTTTGAACACCAGAGGCACTGGCTAGTGTCCAAAGCTTCCTTGACATTCCTTTCACATTTTTAATCGAGGTTTCTCTATCTCATTTTAATTTGCTTCACTGATGTATAGCTTGGCACGTGAATGGTAATAGTGTCTGTGACAGACAGCTTCTTTATGGTAGGATGGCTCCTCTGGTCCAAAGGAAAGTCATTTCCTCTGGTCCTGCAAGGAAGGAAAATCTGCTGACGATATCACGGTGGCCTCTCTCACTGTCTCCCTCCCCCTGTCGCTCTGTTTATCCCTTCCCTTTTTCTTTTTCCCGAACAGGAAGTCAGATTTACGATGTCAAGCTGTTTCCTGAGGAGCCAGTAGAACTGATAGTGGGGGAGGCCCTCACCTTGAACTGTACAGCGATGGTGGAATTCAATACTGGGGTGGACATTCAGTGGTCTTACCCTGGCAAACAGGTACACAGCAGCAACAATTAGTCACATGTTGTATCAGTAAATAAAAAAAAACATTATGATTGATGATAATCAGAGTCTGTTTCTTCTCACTAGACAAACAGTTCGGTGGACACTAAGCCCTATCGTGAACCTCTGTCTCAGGCCACAGAGGCAGTTAGCATCCTGACCATTCACAGCGTCACTGTTAGAGACGCTGGCCCATACAGCTGCAACATCACCATCATGGATACAAGAGTAACCAAAAAAACTAGGGTCATAGTTCATGGTAAGCACTAGAACTGTCCATATTTACTACTTAGCGTTCTTCTTTTTCAACAAATAATTTCAGGTAAACATCACATTGACCACGAGTCTATAATATAATACTAGCAACTCCATGACAATGTATTTACACAACAGTGCTTTGAGCTGAAGTCTAACGTCATCATGCTTAAGTTAAAAGTCAAGTAATATAAGAAGAATATATGTAAAATAAGGTCAACTGAACAATGCTAGTGTATGAATCAACAATGAGGAAACTCAATAAATCAAATGATAAGAACAATTTAAAAAAGTCAGATTGTAAAAGTCAATTACAATCAATGAAATTAGCAATTATGCTTTGAAACTGATTTAAAAATATTGATGAGGTCAATGTAATAGGTTTTTTTGAATATGGGGCCTAGTAACAGGTAGCAGATCTCCACTGTGTATGAAGTTGTAGGGTGAACATTGAGTGTGCTATCACCACAGCCATGATGCTGGATGTGACAATTATGAGTAAATCTTAAAACATAGTGTAACAATAGCACAATATAGCAGTCAGTATGTCCATCATAGAGTAACATAGCTAAACTTTGCTATCATAGTTTACATTAGCTGCCATAAGCTTCTGGGGGATATTAAAAACAAGAAAGACTATACTGCAAAAATCTGTAAGTGTGCGGAATTGAGCAGGAGTATACTGAATTTAACTTTCCTTTGTGAGAGAAAGAATGGGTATTGAGTATTAAGAAATGATATACTGTTGCTGTAAAAGAATATTCCACCAAGAATGTGCCAAATATTTAGCGCTATAGGTTTTAAAAGTTAGCACTGATTCCAACGCTGACCTAGGGTTAAACTCGTCAAACCACTTGTATGCTGACATTTCTGTTGATGTTTCGTCCCTTTTTGACATATTTTCTGGCTTTGACACTAGGTTGGCTTTTGAATCCACTTTAACTGCTGTGAATATATGAGCAAATTTATAGCTGCCATTCTCTAAAACCTTTTCATGATGTACAGTGCCACAGATTCAAAAAAGGAATATTTAAAAGCATTCATTTTCAGAAGAAATGTTATAGTGGAGCCAGGCATATCTTATAAATCTCATTGAAAAATACATTTCCATAAAGCCAACTCAACATATCAGCTTCAAACAACCAAAACAGTCAGGATTTCAATTGGACGTTTCCAAAGAAATGATTCTTAAAGGCGCTGAAGAAAAGGCAATGAAATACAGAATGAAATTCGGCCTTGACAACACCAAGATCGGAGCCCACAGGGAGCTTGGGCTTCTTTGTCAATTGAATTTCATATGTGCATGGTTCTATATGGTAATCATCTTTGATTTGAATGTGGTTTCTAAACTTTTTGGTTTCTTACAAATACCCTCCTTCCATCATTCCTTATAAGTCTTTGATTGTTTTTGTCTGACTGTATTTATATAACTGCAAGTTATTACTGAAAATAAAATTCAAATCAGAAAGAGACAATATTGCAGCAATTTCTCCTGATACCAGTTATCTTGGCAACTGAATAAGACAGTTCCACAACCCTTTCATTTCAACTCCCTGCTATAAAAGACATGACTCTCATCCCTTGTCACCTTCAACAACTCACTTGTCAGTAAATTTATACACCCTAGGAAAGCACCAAATTGCTCGATTTGGTATGGCATTACACTCAAACTCCTGCAGTGTAAAATGAAATTGAACCCACCATTGAATCATTACGGACTCGAGTGCTCCTCTTACTAATTCTGCTAGTATGTTAATTGTCTCTGCACATATTTTCATTAAAAACCAAACCGAGACATAGTGTACTTAGTGTACTGAAATCGGTCCAAATTTAAATATTAAATTTAGATGAGTTAGATTTAAAAAGATTGCAATCAAAGGCTTTCTTGAAATAAGCACAACAGCAAATGTACCACTCTCCTCTTGTAGAGTTCTTCTTGTTTTTAAGAACTGCTATTGAGGATGCCTGAGTATAATTTATATATCAAGCTAAAACATCTGTAGTATAATATAACTCTGAGGTAAAGTTTTACAAGTGAATGTCTCTTATTCCAGAAAAGCCGTTTATTAACCTGTACTACAGAAATGGACCAGTGATGGAGGCAACTGCTGGGCAGAAGTCATTCAAATTACATGTAAATGTGTCTGCCTTCCCCACACCCGAAACACAATGGTAAGATGAGATTCTCTGGTGTACTCATTAAATCTAATAGGCAATTTCGAAAAGTGTACCTAAGGTTCATACAGCTGAGATTTACAGATTAATTTAGGGGACTATTCTGCACCGTAGTAGCTGTACTTTGTGTTTGTGTGTCCAGGTATAAAGATGGAAAGCTGATAAATGAACGTCCAGAGTTCAAGATGAAGAGAATGAGGGTGCACCTCAATCATGCTTTGGAGATTAAGGATGTTTGTCAGGAGGATTCTGGGCTCTACACAGTGATGCTGAGGAACAGTGTTGCCATGCTGGAGAAGAGGCTTAACATCACACTTGTCGTCAATGGTAACTAGTCTGCTGAACTGTGTACCCTTGGGGGAGATCACACCAGATGTTTTATGTGTAAATAGAGGAGGTACAACTGTAGTTTGTAGTTGAAACATTGCTACAATGCATCATTACAAACTGCGTGTACAAAATGCAAAGTTGTTTCTCTCAGTGAATTTGGCACAGTCCTCTTTTAGCGCTTTCAGACTGACAGAGAACATGGTTAGCTGCACTAAGCAGTGTGTCACTAGGTGCTGTTCAGTTGAGGTAGTAAAGTTAAAACTGCTCTGTAGTAAATTACATTCTGTATACTGGTGCATTCATGGCTATGCATGTGACCATAAAAAAGTAATTGTTAGCAATAACAGAGAAGTTTTACATCAACATCTTAAATCTTTTGAAAGCTTTGTTTCAGTCCAGCCCACCCTGAGTAAATGGTATGTTCCAGTTCAGTGTAGCTGAGAGGGTGAAAGGCCAGTGACTGGTCAACTGAGATTGAGATGCAGAGTAGTAGTGAAGTAGAGAAGAGAGTAGGTGGAAGCTTGCTGTGAGACCACAGATTTTATTTGTTTATTTTTCACAGGGCTCATTTTTGCTTTTGTTCCATTATTAGTTTCTTAATAAACATGACCTTTGGTACATACTGCCTGCTGAGCTGCCTCATCAGCATACACAAATTTCCAGTGCCAAATAATGTCTTCTGCACCTTGTACTGTGTGGTGGTACTACAGTAACCTTAAGCATTATGGTTGGCTAAATGGATAGATTGATTGGCTCTCCTCTTTCCCAGTTCCTCCACAGATTCATGAGAAAAAGGTGGCAGGACCTTCCAGTCCTTATGCGAGTGGCAGCGGCCAGACTCTCACATGCACTGCCTATGGTGTTCCTGCTCCCAACATCAGCTGGTACTGGAGAGCCTGGGGTCCATGTGTCCTTAACAGCACCAGCAGTAGACTGTAAGGAAAAATCTCTCCCACATATGCACACACTTGGGACTTATATTTTTACTCTCTATATGTGTGGGAGCAGATAAGGTTTGATCAAATGGGACAGAAAAGTGAGGAGTGGGATGCAGTGCATAAAGCGTAACGTGAGGGGCAAATAACAAGAAGAGGTCAGAATGGAAGTATCCACTGGGTCTGAGTAAGGAAGAAAGAGAGAAGAGGATTTAGAAGGAGGTGGTGCAGAAAGAGAGGTGGAGGTGGATGAAAACAGCAGAGATAAAGAGGAAGGTGGAGGAGAAGTAAATAGAGGAAAGACAGAAGGAAATTGTGTCTGTTCGATGTCTAACATATATCCTCCCCCACACAGTAATATTCTGCTGTTGTTACTCTGCTGCTGATCCGCTATGGTCCAGCTCTCTCACAGTGACCTCACTTTTATTATGTACATAGACAAACACAAAACACACACAATCTCACACACTCATTCATGTGGCTGAAATGCATACCACTATGGGAGTATGTTTGAACCCAAAAATCACTTCAGGGTATTTTATATCACAGATACTCACATGTTTAAATGCACACGTAAAAATGCACACACACTCTTATTGGCAGGCATTGCCCTGGGCTTTCTCTCAGCCTCTCTATCTACACTGAGTCCCCATGTAATGGATTCTCTGGACAGTCATATATAATAAATTCCGGTTATTTACTATTCCTTTAAGCCAAAG
>JANJYP010078249.1:0-10204 GCA_024605115.1 Rastrelliger brachysoma
AAAAAAAAATATGTAGCTCAAAAGGGCTGACTTACTTTTCCTGGCTTCCTCTGCCTCTGAAAAGCAAAAAACACAATGTGAGGCAAACAAGGGAAAAACCATCTCACCTATAGTTTTTCATGAGTCACATTAACTAAAATCTTGTGACAGTAAATACTCATTCCAATGACTTATTGAAGCTTAATTTAGTAAATCAGCAGTTCTTAAAGATAGCTATTATGTGGTAAAAAAAAAAAAAGTCTTACTTTGAGCTGCCTCACAGATCACACCATTTTCCACATCCTGCATGCAGCTGACAGGTTCCCACTTTCCAGTCGTGCTATGCAGAGCCGCACACAAATCTATGCGCACTAGGTCTGATGATGATAACTGCTCTTCCCAGTTAGTGAAATTCACAGAGTCTTCACCGAACCACCTCATGCTCTCACCTGACAAGACAGACCAGTCAGTTCTCCAGCATGACACACCACAAACCCTCTAACACAGATAATGTAAGTGGGCTACATGATGATGGAAATATAGTGGCACTGAGCTATGCTATAAAACAAAATAATATTGCTGAAAGAAATCATTTGTGAATTTTCACTAATTGAAAAGTGATTTAATGTGTCTGTTATGTCTATTAAGTTACTGCAGCTACCTCAAAGGAAACACGCCTGCTTTAAAAACAGGATTTCCTGACATTGTGCGGGATTTATAGTGAGAAGAAGGAGTCAGTCCTGTCATACCAACATTTAAAAAAATAGGGAACACAATGACAGTTCTCAAGATCATTTTGGTCAAACGTATTATTCAGAAAAATGCAGGAATAAAGTAAATCATTTTTTAAAGGCTAGAAAAAAAATCTTACCTTTGGCTCAACTTTTGATTATCATGCACAAGAAGTCCTAAAGTTACTCAGAAAAAGGTATGTGGACTTTGAGTTAAGATGTTACTCATCAAACTGTTGCAATTAACTGGCTTTTAATTTCTAACCTAAAACCCTGAATTTTCATTTCATGTTCCTTCTCTTTACCTCCAAAACAATTGTAATACATTTTAAGCAGTTACTGAGAATCAAAAAATGGAAGTCAGTCACCATTCACACAGTACTTACTATTTGTGTCATAATACATTCCCAGCCACACGTTGATGTTGCCTTTCCACACCTCTGGGCTATATTCAATGACAAATTTATTCTCCTCAGCACTCTGGATGGTCAAAAGCTCTAGAAAACAGATAATAGTATCATAAACACTGAAAATACAGAGGAGTTAGTCTTTTTTTTTTTTTGGAATGACAAAANGGACAAAGTGGTAACATCTCTTCCCAAAAGGCACCCAGGTGCGTCCATCTGCAGGACAGTCTGAGGAGAGTCATGGAACAAAACATGGGCATCAATAGAAAGATTTATCATCTGAACTATAAATCTATTCAAGCTGTTTGCATTTATTTAGGCTGGTTTAGAAGCTATAGGGAGAAATTGATAAAGCGCTTCATAAACAAACTTAGATAACCAAATGACCACTTTCAAATATTATGGCAATGTTGGACTACGTTAGGGTGGATGTCAGTTAACACGGACATGATACGTCCTTATAGTGGAACACCATTTTGTTGGTTAGTTTCATCTTGTGACCATAGTTCCTCTTTCCAGATGTCTGAGTTTGGCAAATTCTGTCATGTCATGTTTTGATTGCTGTACCTGCCATTTGGGATTAAATAGTGTTCCCTCATTTATGTCTCTAAACATAAATGCCAGACTTCTTTTACAGCAGGACAAATGTTGCAATGGTTATCTGAGAGGTTTCACTTTTGAAGCAGTTTGTATTAACAGATAGTTTTCTAAACTAGAATTTCAATCTGTAACTGCAGTACTTTATGTTTTTACAAAGTGTTCAGATCCTTTAACTAAATAAAGTACCAATACAGCAATGTGCTCCATTACAAGTCCTGCATAACTTTGCCTTTTTTGCATGTGCACACACACACATCTCTCTCTCTCTCTCTCTCTATGGGCATGCACACGGGCATACACACATATATTAGCAGCAAAAGGTTACATTAAAAGTAGTGGTTTAGTCCCTCTGACTGATATAATGTTATATTTGATTCAGTTATTAATACTGAAGCAGTGTGTAAGTAGCATGTAGCTACTGGAGGCGCTGTTCTTCAGAACTGTTTTATATAAAATTGGGTAGCTTAGTCCAGTGGTTCCCAGCCTAGGGGTCAGGCACCTACAAACCAGATAAATCTGAGGGATTGTGAGATAATTAATGGGAAAGGAAAGAAGAAAAACACAAGTTCTGATACATAAACCTGTTTTTTCTAATATTTTATGTTTGGTGAGGTACTGGATCACTTGTGAGAAGTTCAGGGGGGTGGGGGGTGGAGGGGGTGTCACTATTTGGTGGAGCTATTAACGACTCATCGACATCTATGTGACCCTGATTACAGACGTTTGTAAGTTATAAGTCAAAAGCCAAAAGGTTGTAAACCACTGGTTTCATCTAATGTAGTGGAATATTAAGTACAATATCTCCCCGTGAAATGTATATGGAGTTAAAGTATAGCACAACATGGAGAAAGACTACTCAAGTAAAGTATTCATCTAAGTTGTCTAATGTCCTTGGGTAAACACTTTCTATCGCTAAACTGGTTAAATTGTCCCATGTGTGTCGACATTCAGGGAATTACCAGTGTTACATCTGACCACCTGTAGTCAAAATTTGCTGACGGTATTACTAGTGAAACCAAACACTAAGCAACTAAGCAAACAGAAGAACGCAGATAACACTTACAGGCCTACGCAACGCTACAATAGCCAACAGTATAGAGAAACACTATGCCTACAAAAACATCACGTTGGTCAGCTTAGAGCGAGGAGTCCGCTTTTAAAAATACTTACCTCCAGTCAAGCCCAGCTGCAGCTGCGTCCACAACACCAGCAAACAGCAAAACCATGTTGGGAAACTGCGCTTTTTCTCCTGCGACTCCATGATAGTAGAGACACACTGTGTTGCTGCTCCAAACAAGTTTTCTGACTCGCTCATGAATGTCAGCTGCAACGTGAGTTAAAAACCCCACCCACAGGACGTTATGGTCGCAGCACATACAATTTCGTGTTGATTAGATTTCCTTGACGTCACCTTAATACAATACACAATATACAGTTTAAGATTGGAAAATAATAATACATAAAATAACCGACATTTTCTCATCATGAAATGGGGGGTGCCCCCCCCCCTTGGAATGATTATTGATTTATTTACACGCATGGTGTTTGAATGTGATTTCGGTGTGCAGTATCATTATGAATAAGCCAACACCATGTGTGTGGTGATATGTTGGTAGAGTATCAAAATTAGCTCTTATAGCGAATATAAAAATAAAGAAAACAAAATAAAATAAACAAGCAGAAAACAAAGTAAACGGTCAAAGTAGGCTAATTTTGATTTAGGCATCTACAGACGTTGTAATTACCATAATGCATACTATCTCATCAAGAGCATTGCTGTTGTTGATATCTCTCTTACAATAAGTAAAATGTTAGTTAGTATGGGAACAGAAAATGCATACCTATAGATGGTGCTGTTGCAACATATTTACCAGACTAAAACTTTCTGGAATAACATTTCTCATGAGCTGTTTCCTCAGAGGAGGAGAATACACTGAAATATTCTCTAAGATCTTATTACACTGCCATCAACAGATGATAACATGATAACATTGCTTTCTAGTATATGTGTGCATGCATGTAGTTCATTATGAAACATATCACTATGATTTTTTTTTTTAATCAATGTAATCAATTGTTGCATTCCTCAACATCTGACTATAACATTACACTGTATTGGATGATTTTGTTTAACAAGGGTTTCTATTATTCAGTTCACTGTT
This sequence comes from Rastrelliger brachysoma, assembly GCA_024605115.1. Lineage (NCBI taxonomy): Eukaryota > Metazoa > Chordata > Actinopteri > Scombriformes > Scombridae > Rastrelliger > Rastrelliger brachysoma. The sequence continues at coordinate 3,880 of JANJYP010078249.1, forward strand.
TCAAGTGTTTTTCTTATTATTGTTTTCTGAATAAAATAACATAAATAAAATCTACTGCAATGCCACCCGAAGCTAAAACATCAGTATCACAGAGTTTTATCCTGCAGCTATAGCATAGTCTTGACAAAAAATGAAATTGTAAGGTTTGTAAAAGTTGTATTGCAGGGTTAGTACAATAACTGCATTGTACATATTTGCATTGTTTGCACTCCTGGTCATTCAGTTTCCCGTAAACCATCAGTCTAATAAATAGTACTTTAGTAAGACAGTGCTGCCTGACTAATCACAATCAATATGGTTCACAGTTAACCTACTTAATAAGCCATCAGTATTTAGCAAAAAGTTACTAAGTTGCACTCAAGTTATATGTCTTGCCAAGGCAGGGAAGAACGGAGAGTCTTGGGGGGAGAATGGTTATTGTTTGGGGGTGGGGTTCCAACTCCATTGCTTGTATAGGCGCAGGTGGCACAAACACAGACAGCTGGAGCTTGAGTTTTGCTCCTCGTCTGGAGCTGGTGGCTTCCCGTAGGGTGGCACAACACCCTGCAGGATACCGTGGGGACCCATCTGCCATGGCAAGGCCTGCTAACAGACAGCCATAATCCAAGCTTCTAGAGTAGCCCCCGTCCACCCGCCCCAGGCCTCGCCTCTTGATTCCTGTAACTCACCCTGTCCAGGCCATGCATGTTGTCCTCAATACCATGTGACAATGTTGATAGTCCTTATCAGGTCTTCACCCTCTGGGTTGAACACATAGCAATTCATGAATATTGTTTGTCCATCTTAACAGAGGGATGGTACAACTAACCCAAGATTTTGCCTGGAGGAGTATGTCTGCAGAAAATTTCTAGAAGCAGTACTCACATCAGACTGAGCTGTTCTGTTATTATAACAGATGGAATAAAAGGCTACAGAAAAATGACTGCTGATGGGTGAACTAAACAGTGTAGTTGAAAAATCTATCAAAAATTAGAAAACAGTTTCACAAGATGAAACTAACCAACAAATCCAAGGCCTCCTCATCACAAGACATCTTTCATTCACTAAAAAGGATCTTCACCGGGGACGTCAATAACACATATTTATGGTCATATATGAGGAGGGTGTGATAATTTCTTCTTCCAGTATTTGCACCTCAGTCAATAAAAACTCTATTCATGTTTCAACATAATAAAGACAAAAAGCATAGCATCTATTTTGCTTTTGGCGGTCATCGTGTTTTGTAAAGATAAATTAAGGAAGACATCACTTCAAGAGTCTCCATAAAGGTTCTTAATTAAATCATGTGTACTAACTAAAGAAGTCCTTTTGAATAGCTTCTCACCAACAAACACTAGACATACAACAGATATAAAGTTGCAAATTTTATTTTTTTTATTCAAAAAAATGTTGAAGAAAGGAACAGAATAAAACTTAAGCAACAATCTAATGAAAAAGAAGAGTCTTTGGTTTTAACAAACACTACAAAACAAAAAATACAGAGGAAAGATTAAACTGTACATACAAGTTACCACTGGCAAGTGTGTGGCACAAGTTAAAAAAACAAAACAATAAAGTTTCATATAGCTCTATGAAAATCTCTTATTTCCTCAAGCTGTCTGTACAAAAAACTTCATAAATTAGAACTTTTTCATATAACTTAATGACTGTTCAACAGGATGGTTACTTATATGAGCAGTTTTTTCTTTGATGCACCTCTGCAACTCTTGACGCAGATACTATGGCACTTGGTTCAGACACAACTAGCAGCATAAACCTCACAAGACAGTATTACTTCTCAGTCTCAGGCATTACACAGAAATCTCAAGTATAATCCCAATGGCCCTTTACATTTGTTGCACACACTAGCTAACTACAGAGGAAATGCTGCTGCACGTTTGTCTAGACCCAAGACAAAGCAACAAACGTGTTTGTTTTAGGGAGCACAGATCCAGTGAACACTACAACTCTTTATTGTCATTGTTGATCTTAATATCAGCCTCTGGAATCTATGGACATAAAAGCAGCAGCTCTTTGAAACTATGAAACTGAATGTGTGAGTAAAAACATGTTGCTGCCCACCTAATGATTACAATAATACAATATAAAAAATAGGTTTGAATAAAATCAAAAAAGTATTTAAAACAACCTGAAAGGAAACAGCTGTATGTGGCCAGCTCCTGAGCATGGCATTTGGTCTGGAAGGGCGGGCTGGACCTGCTAACCCGACCTAATACAGAGGAGAACGAAAACTCTGAGGTAGATATCTGGTCTGACTGACCACCAGGTCAAATCACAGGAGGACACCTAATCAAAAAGCCTGCTTCAATCTACTATGATAAAAAAAAGATAATAATAATAATCTGACATTTTTATTAAAACCACATTTTTTTAGTGCTATGTATTATTAGATCAGATTGCTAATGTGGCACTGTCCTTTCATAGTTCTAAATTTCTCTTTGTTTTTGAATAAATCATAACTGTAATGTTGCTAACACCTAATTTTTCTATCAGTATGAAGTTCATCTGTGGCACATGCTGGATCCAGGCCTTCCTTCATGCTTGTGTGTATCCATACTGTACTGACATTTATGAAAACTGAATGTAAATGTACAAAAAAGGCACACTATCCAAACTGCAACCTAGTGTGCAGAGTCACTTATGTCCAGGTTACAGAGACAAATAATGCTATTTCCTCAGTGTACTAGCTCACAATCTTTGGTGAGGTGAACTACAATTGAAAGTGCCAGCTTTGTTTCCTATCAAAGAGCGAGGTACAATAAAATACACATATTCATCTCATTTGACCCCCTTCAGCTCACTGAACTTTTGCCTAAGTTCTATAACAAGGCTTTGATGACTCTTTATTTTTGCACAATCGTAAGTCCATGTGTTCCTGTTTGCTGTTCAAATAAAAGTGAAAAAGACACACCCCATCAAAATAACAATTAACATCACCCAAAGAAACAACAGCACAACCAACAAAGTACATTTGCCCCACCCCCACCAAGTTCAATTTCAGCTACTCTATAACACCAAGTAATCAAAAAGGCAAGATTCAAAAGGTGATCTTTCAGCGGAACACATTTCAACATCCAGAAACAAGAAGGGTCTTCCTTCTAAATGAAAATACAAATCCTAAGATGTGGAGTCAATACATTCAAATAATTTCCTTTAAAACTTTTTTTTTCTCCAACTAGTTTTGGGCAGGGAAAAGCAAAAAACCACAGATTTCAGTAAAAGTCCTATGTAGCTCATTTCCAGGCATCAGCTCTTTTCTAACACTTTTTGCTTATTGCCAGTTTCTGTGGTGACCTGTGCAGCTACTGTATAGAAACTATTAAGGCAAATCTGAATCAGTTAGCAAGATCAATCTAAAGCACTAAGAGAAATCACTTTACAAAAAAAAAAAAAAAACAACAATACTTCACCATAGCAACACTCACACAGCAAGCACAAAACATCATTTTCAAAATGTCTGGATTAAAAAAAAAGTTTTCAGACAGAAAAAAAGGAAATATTAACAAAAAACATTTATTATCATGAACTTTGAACAATTAGTCAAATGATTCTTCCTTGTATCCTGTGGCAATCTTTGGTAAAAAATAAACGTTTTCTAGTATGAAAATAAAACTTTTTCAAAACGTTTTCTTTATATAATTCAGATCATTTGATAAACTCAGATAATTTTTGTAGTTTTTGTAAATGATACCAAAAATAGTCTCACTTAAACGATTGCAAAACCTGTGCAAAACAGTGAAAGATCTTTAGCGTCCATTGCATTTGTAGACAAGATTGTTTTAGCTGTTGTCCAAATGTTACCTCAGCACTACTTGGTTTGTTGGTAGGAATATGGGGAATGGTTGTTGGATGTGTCCACTTGTGACTGTGCACCATTCTCCTGGAAGAGAGCAAAACAGTCATGAGATCAAAAATAATGAAAATGAGGGACTTTTACACACATCAGGCTGGATTTCTGTTAATACTCTTACCTCCACAGGAACAGATGTTGTCTGCATGTGTGCAGCATACTGGGGTATATATGCTCCTTGCATAGCTGTGTTGGCAGCCATAAACTGCACAACAAAGAAAAGAGAGTCAGGTAGACAGTACATTCATAATCTACACATTTTACAGTTTAATGAAGCACTTTAAAGATTGTCTCCTAAAATGAGTATAATGTGTGAACTCGTTTCTCATCCCATGCATCTCTTACCGTTCCTGCATTGCCAAGGGAAAGGTGACTCATCTGCTGTGTGAGGGGGGCCATCATGGAAGGAGGCTGCAGTGACAAAGATGGGTCCATAGAGGGCGATATCACTGTACCCTGGAAAAAAAGTGTGACCAGGTGAGAGGGATGAATGCAGATAGTGTCCACATATAGAGAATAATCACTTAATATCATAAAACAGATATTTCTTTAAAGCGAGGGAGAATAATGAAAGACAGTATACACACTCAGAAAATGATTTATCTCATATCATGGCCACAGCAGAAGGTGGAATAGTCACAAGTTGTCTATAAGCATCTTGGCTGGCCTGATCCATCTAGCAGTATTTTCTCATCTAAGCTGGCTCATTTTCAGAGCCAGAGAGAGGACACTTCTCTCTCAATTCAAACCCATCTGTTATAATCTGTTCAGCATCTGTCATGAAATACACAGCTTTACATAGCCTCTCCGAAACAGTTGTTTTAAAATTCCTAAACACTTGTAAATCCTCAAGGATCAATGTCACCTTATGTGATAACTAATACTCTTACATATTGTGCTTGTCTGTTTATGGAAAAATGTTTAATTTCTTTTACAACCACAGAAGGAAATATTTTGATGAAATAGTGAAAAAAAAGTGTGTGTGACAATGAAGACAGTGATTAAGAGGAGATGAAGAGATTATGGGTCTTACTGGGTGCTGCATGATGTACGGTTGATGGGGCATCCAGGATGGGTTCTGCACCTGTAACATTACACACACAGGTCAGGTGCTATTTTCAGAGATCACGTGCTACTGCACTGAGACTAGAACAACAAGTACGAAAGGCCATTGCACCTTTTGGCACGGATTTAACATGCACACTGTTCCTGATTACTGGTGCTAAATGGCTGATAGACATTCAAGCTGTGATATTATGTGTAACACACATACTGTACAACGCACATACTGAAAAGAGAGAATCAAACCTGGTATGTTGACACTGGAGACATGTAAGGAGACATGGACGTTTGAGCAATCATCCTGTTTGAAATGCTGTATGCTGTTGGGAAAAATCTGTGCATACAACATAAAGTGCATTGTTATTAAACCATGAAAATGAAGTGCAAATAAATTATGGACCACAAGCAAACTAATCTGTTGTCCTGACTTACCCATTTTGCATAGCAGCTGCACTGGGGTCATATGTGAGTGTCATTCCAGCCTGGGGGGAAAACATACGGTTGACAACCTAAGTGAAGCATGTAAGTCCAACACTTAATAACACAACAACTATGTAAATCTGTTGTGTGGCTACTCTGCCCAAAACCTTGAAAAGTATAAAAAGCAGGAGCACTTCAAAGTGACGAATAGCAAAGATTGTTTATTATTTTAACAATCTGGCTGCTAACAAGTTTCTATTTTGTTAGTAGGACAAGTAATCAATCTATCTTGTAAATAGTGTTAATGTCAACATCCAAATCATTATAATGACTGATAAAACATGGACACCTCACATCAGTTCAATGTATCATAGGAATTCTCAATTACTCAATGTAATTAAACCTAAATGGATACAATGTAAGGCACTATATTTTATACTCTTGCAACCAACTCACTTCTCATGCAACCTTCATGAGTTATCAGATGACAAGTTCTAAACACAGCAATCTGATATCATATCATAAACTTTAATGGTTATTGCATTATCTAAGTCCTGTGTTTCTAGGGTAAGTAAAAGTGAGGATATTGAGTTGAGAAACTGTTAAGATGGGAATACAGAATGGTTAAAAAAAACTTTCTTAGGTTAGGGGTTGGGAATCAGCAGCCCCTCCCACTTGTTTCCCATCAGCCACTTAGACCTCTCACGTCATCCTGTGGGAGGGAGAAACCCACTTACCAGTCTGGAGTCACCATCCCTTGCCCAAGCACGACCATTGTGAGCAAATTTATTTTGACTTTGTCTCTTTTTCTGCCCACCATCAGCAAACTTACACAGCAAAGGTTCAAGGGGTGCTAAAGAGAGAAATGGAAAGAGAATATAATAAAAAGGTTTGTCCTACACACAGCTTTGTCTTGATTGCTCTGCAGTCATTCACTCCCTGAAGCCTGGGAGTGCACATTTACCAGCCAGACTGGGAACACAGACATCTAAT
>JANJYP010078304.1:0-11601 GCA_024605115.1 Rastrelliger brachysoma
AAATACTATTATAATTTAGGTTCCTTTTCAAATTAGGTTACTTTCAAATTAGGTGTTATATCCTACTGGTTTCTCAAGAGTAAGCTATAATATAAATTAGTTTTTTTGAAAAGGCACAGGTATATTGCAGAGCAACAAGATATCTTAACACCGAGGAGCATGCCAACAAACTCATTTGGTGCAAGTGGTAGTGAAATTATTGGATGAGATAATGTGAACTCAATGGAAATCAAACTGCAGGCATGGTGTCAGATTTCCAGCCCTCTGAAAGTGTCTGTGATGAGGTGTGCCCACTTGATAATGTCAGCGATAATGTCACTGATATAACCAGTCTGGCCCAGTTGCATTTCTCCGCGTTTATAATCCTTGTGTCTGTGTTCCTTTAAAGAGGGAAGGCAGTAATGTTGAATCATGAATGCTTGTTAAAAAGAAAAAAAAAAAACAGCAGTTTTATGGCTCCTCTTCCAAATTGCACTATCAATCATTCCTAAATGCTTTTCAACACCTAACACTAAAGCCTTACTAATAAGAACTATAGTAAGTATAACAGCATGCATGCCAATTGTTTTGATATTTTGATATTATATCAAAATGGGTCCTCCCTTTGCATGGCAGAGAGTTGCAGGAACACTTTGACCGTCCCAAGACATATGTTTATTTATTCTCAAAATGTCAACATCCACTGCAAAGTCCTCTTTGTGAACTGAGCAAATACTGGTGTCAGGCTGTTAGCACTGTGCCAGGCACATTTTAATGTTGGGTAAACACTGTCCTCTAGTGCTCACACTCAAATACGAACACACACACACACACGGATGGATGGACAGTTGTTGCAGCATAACTATATATTCACAAAATTCATTATTTTCATAAACATGTATGTTAATTCCTCTTCAGCTGCTCTACAGTATATCTTGAAAAACTGCCCCTAATGATTCAGTTCTTGAACTGGTGTGTTTTATATCTTCAGTTGCATTGGCTTTTTGTGTCTTCAGTGATACTCTATATACACAAAACATGTAGTAATCATTACAGTTGGACAGAAATGTCTGTAGCCATGGTCTTATTATCAGCTGCTGTCAAATGGCTTTTTGCTGGACTGTTGTAGTCTGCCTAATGAGGCACATCACAGTCATAGAGTGAGCAGCAATAAAAAGGAGGGGATGGTCTATCCCTCCCCCTCCAAATTACTTGATCAATCATTCACTAATGCTTTCTTACCAGTTGATTTCACCTGGTAAAGTCATGTCAACACAAGGTCAGGGTGTCCTGATCTCCTAGACGATAGGAGGTGATGTAAAACTTGATGTAAGGCATAACAAATTTGCAATCATCCTGTCAACTGGCACTTCAAAGCTTGCAGGATATTAGAGATGTAAATGGAACATAATGGTGCCACAATAATTGTGCACATCCTGTTCAGCCTTTGATGGCAATGTCTTTTCTCTGCAATTCAACACCATCTGGTTAAATCAGTCCAGGCAGGATATTTGGAGACAGAAGTAGTTAGGACAAGCAGTCTTTGGTTAGAATGCAATCATTATCTTTGGCTAGTGACACATCCCATTTGTTAAGACTCAAAGTTGAGATTTGCACCAAGCAAGACCAAGAGCCAATTAATGTCCATTAAATCTTTTATCCATTCACAACATATATCTATTTATAGATACTAAAATATTTCAGTGTTAAATAATGTAATGTAGTAGTACAATAAGTGTTGGACTTAAAAAAATAACTGAAGAACAGATTGCTTTGTGTGGTGGAGGCAGTGAACTTGCACTTAAGGGCATGAATGGTGACATTGTGTACAGATATCTGCAAACAGTCCTGTTAGGTCAGTTGACCAAACATAGCAGGTCATACAGACCTTGTAAACATCTCTTTCAGTAGAAAATCTCCCAGAAGGGCATTTATCTTCCAGTTTCATGATTTCAGATTACAACTGCAACATCCAGTATTATGAATAGAATATAACAAAACCAGTTATCATTTACTCGCAATATTGGATGGCAGAATAGACAAACCCAGATTGTGCATTGTTTTGTGTCTGCACTCTCATCTCTTACATATTATGTGAAAAATTACAATTGCAAAATATGCTATTATATAAATGTTTCTTTTTTTAAACAAATGCAAAGTTTGTATCAGCAAACCTATCACTCTTAACTTAAAGTGCCAGATTTAATGACTGGATCTGGCACTGGATCAGGTTTTCAATTATTTCCAGGGATTTCATCAGTGCTTCTCATGGTGATTATTGTGCAACAATACTGTATAATAATTCTCATTGAGTTTAGACAATATCTTAATCAGTGTAATATGTATTTCATCTACTGTACAATTCAGCTCCATTTTTAAGTGCACTTGAGTACACATTTATTGATACCAGCAGAAACTAAGCATAGTGCTGATTCACTATGATGAAGTAAAATAATGCAACAGTTTGCTTTGAATGTTTAATGACATCATATATAGATTCTGCACAATGTTTGGATGAAGTGACAGAACGTAATCACAATAAAACAAAAACTTGCTCAAACAGTTTTTGGTAAACCCAGTTTTAGAACATGCAATATTTTGGGATATAAGCATAAAGTGACACAGTATTAAGTATCATACTTCAAAGGAGGTTGTTAAAATATTAACATGCTCTTAAATGAATAAATCAGGACCTTTACTGGTAATTTCCAAACTGGTGACATCTGAGGGATTACTGATACATCTTTTATGATCCTTGCTTTCATCATGGTGGTGAGATTTTGGTTGCAGCATTATCGCAGTGACTCCCCATCTGGGCTTTATTGTTCTTCTGAAAGACAGAACATATTTTAGAAAGCAGGCAAAAATGGCATCGCACTTTCCTTGTATTTGCTCCTCTGGTTTGCAAAGGAATATGTCAAAACAATCCGCTTACACACACACACACACACACACACACACACACACACACACACACACACACACACACACACACACACACNGTAATAATGTGTGTGTGTAAAGTAGTACAAAAAAATTGTTTGAACATTCAGTAAAGCTTAATCAAACTGGTTTATGAAGCTCACACTTTTTTATGCATGCTCCATCCAAAGCTCTTTACTGTTGTTTCTGGTGTCATGTTGAAATTCCCCAAAATTGACAGGTGGTAGGGGAACTGGAATAGCCTGGCGGTATAGGGTATACTAATAAGAGGACAGGAAAAAAGACACATCTGCGTAAATACACCAGTCAACATTAGTCATATGCAGTACAAGGATTTAGTTAAGTTTTGCATAACAAATGAAGTTAATATTTCCTCCAACACCTCTGGGAATTTAATCGTCACATCAACGCTGTCTGCTGAGGAAGCAACAACTGATGCAGAAACTTCCTGCTTGGCATTTCTCCCATTTTGCTGGTAGAAGCCAAGAAGAAAAGCCATTCCTGGGATGTAGCTTTCAGTTCTAGGAAAGATAAAAAGTTGCTTTAACAACAAAATATGAGGGTATGTCATTATAATAAACACCTCTCCTTCTTCTTTCTTTTTTTTCTTTTTCTTTTTTCTACCACTAATGCTTACCTTCTGCCCATCTCTGCCATGGTCTCTGGGATTCTAGTCCAGTCTACCTTGGCCTTGAGTGTTGGCTTGGAACCAGGCAGATGTCCAGTTGCAGCTCTCATTGACATTTCATAGGATTGACATTCAGCTCCCCATCTAACGTGTGCCTAGAACAAACACAGGAGATCAATTATAAAGGAAATGTTTATAAAAGACTTGACTGGTGTGATTGTTAAAAAAGAGCAAAATACACATATTCTTAGCTTCAATGACAACAAATGTGTTATTGAATCTTTTATTTCCACCTCTTTCTTTCTTGTGTGTAGAATATTTTCTCATTTGAATTCCTTTTAGTTGGTTAAAAGGACATGTTGCTGGTGACAGGTAAGTGATCAGTGTTCCCTAATTAGAATCAAGTGTGTGATTAATTTGAAAACCTCCTGAATTTAAATGGAATAAAACTTTGGTGCAACTACAATTGTACCAAAAGGCATCTTATTTCTCATGCTTAATAACTGTTGTACCAACTTGGGTGAGTGGAAACAAGTTGCATAACATTGACATTTTATCACATTTTAAGTTGATCAGGCAAACTTCAGAGATTGAAAATGCTGCCATGTATTTGTTTTAGAATAAACAGCATTGTCTATTCTTTCTAATTACAAAATAAGTTTCTCAGTGGAATTTTACAGCTCTTTATATACAGTATCAATCCAAACACACTTTCTCATTCAGTGGTGTGTCCATGACTGGTACTGTAGTGTGAATTGTTTTTAGACGACAAATGAGTTCTTTAATGGAGAGGAATGAAGAATACTCAGATAATACTTGAAAGCAGGATACAATTGCTACTTGTTTTAGTCTTTTTTATGGAAAATTGTTAATAATAATAAAGACATAAAATAGCAAGTTGTTATTCTTTTAAGTTCTGATATTTTATACACTTTATAAAAAGGATCTCCTGCTATATATATTTTATATCTACCTTTGCCTTAGCATGACCATTCACAGTGGTGTCAATGCACATCTTCCAGTTTGTGTCTTCTCCAACCTGGGACACAATCAGTTGGGCATTCTGAATGTTTGCTTCAGGCGTGTAGTAGACGGCTGCTTCATAACCCTCAGGCTTCTGGTTGCCACTCATGGCAAGTGCTTTGATGTTGAACGCAGCTTCAGGTGTTGAGTACAAGCCCTGAGGAATTAAATAGAAAGCAGTCCATTACAGTCTAATGAGTTTGTGTTCTTCATGTCCACCATGTGCACAGTATTGGCTATCTTACATCAGGCGTGGAATTCATAGTAATACTCAAGTGAATGTGCTTTTGTGATAATGCAAAACTACTGGGGCATAGTGGACACTGAACTTTGGGAGTATAGAAGTCAGTAAGGATGAATGAATAAGCAGTTATAGCAATATTTAATATTATGGTACAATCTACTGTACACATAAGTATCTGCATTCTAAGCATGCATCATTTTAATTATTTAAATAAAATTGTACATTGTGAATCCTTAGCACAGTTGAACATATACCATGATGAAGTTACCCAGTATAAATTTCTTGTGTCATGAAGTTAAACTAATTTTGGGTGACTCTTGGTGGAGCATGTTTAGCATACTTCTGTTATGCTGTCATGATGGCTGTGATGAGATCCTTTGACGCTTGATGATGAATCAGATGACAGACGCACGCGCTGGGTGGCCTCCTGTAATTACAATTATAGGACAGGAGAATTTGAATGTATAAAATGCCAGATCAGGTGGTGAAATAATGCCATTGTTACTGTAGTCAAATACCTTGGAAAGCCTTTTCAGAGTCTCAAGGAACTGGCGAACACCTGCTGGATGCCTGCTTGGACCCGCATTAATCTCAAAGTGGATTTTGTCAACAGCTTTGATTGCCTGGGCTAATAAAAGTGCACATCTATCTTAGCAAAAATGGAATGAATAGCTGTAGACACAAAAACAATAATAATAATAATAATAATAATAATAATAATAATAATAATAATAATAATAATAATAATAATAATAATAAGGCATATCAGTTCAACAGCAATGCAACTGTCATTGCAATATAACTTTACACCCCTTGAAACACCCCTTCTCACCTTGCTACAGTGATGTAGAAATATACTGCATGGTGTATCAGTGGTGTGGCTTTTGGGTGTGGTTAGAGGTGCAACAAAGAACATTTTTTACCACACCCAACTGCAACCATCATCAATGATCTGTGTGCTGTCAGAGGTATAACACTCTTGAACCTTCAAAGAGGCTGGTAAAAACTGCTTGTCAGTCTCAGAGTTTTAAAAGAAAAAAAGAAGCAGCATGACTTTGACAAAGAATATGCTATCTTCTTGTGCTGCGGTTTTGTCAGGTCTCTTCATGGTTAATAGTTAGTTGTCATGTCAAAAGTGCAAAATGTAGCAGCAGCATCCATGGAGGACATAGTTATGTCCATGTATGTTTAAATTGACTTTCTATGTTCTCATATTGCATTATATGTAAAGCACTTTGAGCCTTGTGCGGCAATGTGCTATACAAATGAACTTTGCTTGCCTTGACAAATGCCTCCTGAAGCAGTATGTGTTGACTTGTCTGTAATACTGTAATAACCACATTGCCTAACACTGGATAATTTGAGCAGCCCATAGACTGTGTGGCTTTGGATTGCAACATGTTGTATGATGTAATGGACTTTTTGTGTATACCTGGGACAACTTTGATTGCCATGTTGGTGTATCCCAGGAAATAGTACAGGGGGTATTCCTCGTGGTAATACTCTCTCCTTAATTCAGATTCTGCACACAGTCCTACTCCATAAATGTTACTCTCAGTGCAAATTTTGGTTCTTGGATGCCAAGTGTTTGGTGTCTGGATCTGATTGAATGCACAAGTAACAAAGATCTGGTTTGAGATCAGTAAAACTTAATTTGTTGAACTTCAACAGTGAGCTGCTAAAGGTGCTGATTGTACCTCTTCTGACTCAGGCCTCACAATTGAGGAACCTGTGCCCACAACCTCATCATTGGAGTCAAGAGCATTGGGCATCATCGGGGTCATTTTAGCCAAATCTAGCTCTTCAATGTTCCTAGAGACTGCATACACATTGGAGCTGTTGGTTGTAAAGAAATAGTAGATTTCTTAAACTTGGCATACTTGCTGCACAGTGGTAGCATTTATTAAACTTAAAGAATGCATTCATAACAGTGACTTTTGATTGAATGTGTATTTTTACACATCCACAAAACATACCTGAGTGAAGCAAGTTCAAACTCTTTTTGGCATGGTGGGAATTCAAGTTCAAATTTCTTTTCTCTGACATTAATCTTGGCGACAAACTTCCATGGGATAGCAAGTGGTATTTTGCTCTTAAACTCTGAACCACACTGGAACAGCTCAGTGTTGATACCATAGAAAAGCCAAAAATCCTTTGTGAAGCTGAAGACAGATGAGTTTGGTTTAGTTGTAACAGTGATGTAATGTGATAGGAAACTTCACACATCTCAGGTTGTGTAATAAATGAGTAAACATGTTGGAAATTTATATTTATATATATATATATATATAAATATAAATATATATATTATATTTATATTAAATTACCCAATAAAACCATCCGTTTCCAGTGAAATTTCAGAATTCAAGAGTTGTCCAAGATGATCTGTCAATGGTGGATTTACTCCAGCTTTAGCTAAACACACACACGCACGCACGCACNCACACACACACACACACACACACACATACACACACACACACACACACACACACACAGTATTCAAAAAGACAGAAAAATTGCTGATTTGAATTGCATTGAGGTCATAGGCTTTAGGCATCAAATTTGACTCACCATTAACAGTGATCCCATTGACTGTTTCATAGTATTTGCTGATCTCCAGTGGGAAACCTATGGTGGTAGCTTGGAAGTAGCGAACTTCAAAGATCAAGAAGGGTTTGGTCTTGTGCCATGAGATTCCCCTCTGTAAATTCTCAATTGCATCCCATACAGGGCTTCCTTTCCCTGCAGAAGGACTTACAGCCTGTAAATAATGTACTTGGCTTTATGATCAATAGGATCATTTTAAAAATCTGAACTTGCTTGACACAAATGGATCATTATTAGTGTTTTTGTGCAATTGTTGTTTCACCTTAATGATGTTCTGAATTAACTCCTTGTTGACATTAGCAAGGAACCACTCTTGTCCAGAAGCAAGTATGTAGGCAGAAAGGACAGGCTTATCATTGGGCAGAATTTCCCAGTTTTGAAGCTGAAAAAGACACAACATACAAGTAACACAAACACATAAACTCTGGATACATCACAGTATAAATGTGACTATTATTCTCAGTTATACACTCACCACCCTGAAAATAGCCTGAAAGTCACTGTAACTCATATCTCCTTTAAATCCAGGGATGCCAGCGCCAAACAGCTCCTTAATTCCTTCACCATGGATACCCAACTTCAACATGAAAGGAGAAGATTACAATTCATGACTGAGAAGACGCATTTAACTTAATAAACGTTCCAGTCCCAATGCATCACACCATACCTCTAATAGCTGAAGAATTCTACCAATGAAATAAAACTTTCCTTTCATCATGATTTCAGTTGGAAAGATGTTTGTTGCACTTCTAAGCATGATAACTTCAGTTGCCGTGCCAATTAGGAAATCATCTGCATTGGGATAGTAAATTGTTATATGGGAACAAAAACAGTGAACTGGTCCACCTATATTCACTGCTATATTTAAACATACCATTAAACCAGTCCATACGCAGTCCTTTGCTGTAGTGATAGCTGAGACGGCCAAACTTAGGGGCCAGCATTTTAACAGCTACATTACAGGCAGTTGAGCTATTGTATAAAATAACAAAAAGAAAGTTATTAAGAACTGCTCAAAAGTAAATAAATAAAATAATAAACATTATTCAACACCTTATTTTTGTATCATTATACTCACAGGAAGTGATTGTCTGGCGTATTTGATCTAGCAAAGCTTCTCAAATAGGAGAATACAAAACTAATAACATGTAGGTCTTGTTCGTCCTGCAGATGTGCCGTCACTGTGGACACTAGTGCCACTGACGGTTTGGCCTCAAATAGGATCATGAAGGCCAACATGCGTATCTCAGTGGGAAGGTCCTTTTTCAGAAACAGACTCATTGTGATGTCTTGGACCTGAAAGCAGAAGTAACGACATAGTAAGGAACGGCTGAAACTTCAAATCACCCATTGCTGAGGTAATTTCTGTTCTATTATAGCACAGTCTATTTTTTTTTGGATGACAATGAACTTCGAAAAGCAGCTGTTGTGTGAATATTATGTGGCAGTCAACTGAATTTGGCATGCGATTTTCATGATTGTTTAAAAGCATTCTTGCTTACCACAATGAAGAAATTAACTATAACTATTAACTATTGCTCTGTGTAAATACATGGTTTCTCAGTATTTTCCCTCATTAAAAAGATGGAGGCATGCAGTTATCATAAACATGTTTTATATAAATACAGAGTATATACTGTAGCTGTGATAACTAAGCATGTAAATAGTCCTCTGTTCTTCCTGTATGTCATATGACAATCTTACACTGTGAGGGTCTCTGGCAGCGATGAGTCTCATAGACTGCACAGCGGCACTCAGCACACGAGGTGAGAGATTCACAGGGGTGGCAGCCACTCCAGGGAGGAAGCGCATGATTGTTTTAATACTGCCTGGATGACCTGCATTGCCCAGAGCTTTCAGAGCAAGAACCATGTCTGCTTCAATGTTGTTCCTCAAACCCGACATTGCCATGTCCAGTAGCGGCTAAATACAAATATTGAACAAATATGCAGTTTTGTGAGTTTTTTCTCACTATCATTACAATTTTACATTTAGATTTGTTTAGGAGTTTTCACTCTCCAGCTAAGAGAAGGAAGTCAGTTTTGGTTCATATAGTTGCTTTTACCACATAACATATATGAATGCATGGTTAGTGTTGGTGTTTCTGTTTGGAAACTTAAGCAATGAAGAAAATGAATTACTTTATTTGTTTGAATACCTGAACAGCAGTTACTGGACATGGTGTATAATAGGCACAATGCTTGTACACCAGAGAGCCATAGGAAAGTACCACAGTATTCCACAGGAAGATTTTGGATTTACTAAAGGGCATATTCAGGAACATCTGGGTAAGAGAGACAAAGACATTTTGAATGATCTAGACAAAGGCTTTAGTGCATATGGGGCATTTCCTTCTTTTTTTTTAAACTCACTTTAGCCATTTCAACCAGCTCTGGTATAGGCTGGAGATGGTTAATAGCCAGCAAAAGAGTCTCCAGTGCTTCGGCTTCAGACACATCTGCAGTCTGGAATCTCATTTCCAGGAATTTCAGGATTCTGGCATCAGTGACCTCAACAATCATGTCCAAAAACCATCGTCTGATATGGGAAATACAAGAGAGAAAGTTTGTGACCGCATAAAGATTAGTTAAAGATAAAAATGTGCAACAGACAGGGTTACTTTTAATTGCACTTGTACAATATAAAATACAAGGTGTCAGTGACTGGCTCAATGTTAATGAGCAAGGTATGATGACCTCTCTGTCATCATACCTGACATGAAAATAAATCATTCATCAATGGTAACATGCCAGACTGAAGCAATCCCTGAACTAAATGAGGAAGATACTCTTCAGTTACTTAATCAGTTGAAGTGGCTTTGTGTCAGATTTCAGAAATGGCCTTGGCCTATTTTGTTCACTATTTTGTAATATTATGATAAAAAGCTTGGTTAAGAGTTATCTATGTAGGATGTTTCTTTAAACCCTCACCAGAGTGTTCTTTGAGCTGAATGAATCTATTTATAACTTCTGAATGAGTCTTTCTGGGTTAGTGTTGGTGAAAGATCACGTTAAGTAAAACTTGTACACATATCCACCACTACTGCACTGTATGACATTCACTACATTTTCTTAACTGAAAAAAAATACAATCAAAGAAATTTGGCAAAGCTGCTAATGTGCCATTTGTATTCATGCTAGCAGATAGAAATGGTTTTATGTGTGGCAGTATCGATAAGTTGTTTCAGTTGTTGTTCAGCAGTCAGTCCAGACTGAAATAATTCAACAACAGTTAGGATGGATTGGCAACTAGCTTTGCTTTGGACACTGATGCCTCTCAGATGATGAATCCTAATGACTTTGGGAATCCCCAGAGTCTGACTTTTCTCTAGGACCAGCATAAGATTGAAGTTAGCGATTTGAGGGAAATGGATTTTATATGACAGTTAAAGACACACAATGTTAATTTATACCTCCAAAACTTTCACATTCTCATCAACTTCAAATGCAATTGATCTGGTGCTAACAAGCTATACTAAGATGGTGAACATCATTGTGTACAGCCTCACAGAGAAACCAGAAATAAAATTGTCTATTAAAAGGTCACTTAATTTAAAACATCAATAAATAAATAATTCAGCATCTAAATCGAATATTATTTTCTTGCTATGGTGAGGAATTTAATCAATAATAACTTAATGATTTATTATTCAACTGGACAAATTTAATTTAGTAGCTCCTCCTCCCACCATATGATTACTAGATATTCAACCTATGCTCTTCATTTCCAGCAAACTGTTTCCACATGACTTCTAGTCCTTCATAAGGCATCACTCTCAGGAGCTGATACAGCTTTATAGTATCTTCAGTTGTTGCGCTGTCAATTTGGTAACTGTTAGCTTGAGCCAGATGCTTGATCAACTCAATAGCCTGTAAACAGAAACAGATAATACAGCTTTATGCCTATTTTACTGCATTTTTCTGGAAGTATTTGCACATTTTTATGCGTTACCATCATTTGTAATTCATGTATTATTACCTTTGGTACGGGGTCTTCCAGGTTCTGCATTATAATAGGGACATTAACTCCTGCATTCACAAATTTGTAAATAAGGTTGCCCTTATTTTCCATTGGCCCAAATGTGACAGCTCTTGCTGTGTCACTCACACTGAGCAGCACCATTTCCTTCCTGCAGCAGAAGTTATTTAAAGCAGTTGATTTGTATAGCAGACAG
>JANJYP010078332.1:0-17865 GCA_024605115.1 Rastrelliger brachysoma
CTCAAACACCACCAAGAAGGTCGTGGGCTAGCCTTAGATCCAGCTGAAAGCATCTCCTGAGTTCTTGCTCCCCAATTCCTGTCCATAGCCCAGCTTTAAGAGCTTTAGCCTCTTCATTATATCAACCCCAACCACATCTCAAGTTCTTCTCACTGACTGGCCCATTGTGATGATGGTCAGGTCATAAAGAAAGATGACAAATATATAGACTGATAAACTAGAATCAGTTACACAATAACACAAGGGGAAACTGCAATATATTTATATTGTATTTATATTACTCATCAATACAATTTGTAGTTGATACTGCTCTCTTTCTCTCTCGCGTCCGTTCAATGGATATACCTCTCTAACTGCAAATGTTATTCCCTCTATGTCAAGTACTGTCTCATCTCATTTAAACTCCCATAATTCTCTTTTTGAATTGTAGCATGTGAGAAAACACATTTAATTTGACTGGCTAATTTGTCCAGAAACTGCTGTTTGCGCACAGATTTTTTTTCTTGCATTACTAACTTGCACAAGTTCATATTAAAAGTGACTATTATTTTGAATATTGTATCATTAAAGCCAATAAAGCAGTACTAATGTTAATTTTACTAAAGAAGTGCCTGTGTCGCACTGTATATTTGTGTGGTCTGAACGTGACTAGCATCGGACCAAAGAGTACATTAAATGAAATCAAAGAAATCAGTTATCCAAGCACTCAGGATAGAGAAATCTGGTTCAGATGTACGAGAGCATGAAGTCATTGTGGATAAAGATGTCTTATCCTCTCAGTCTGCCGGAGAAAATATGAAAAGGAAATGGGGAGCGGAAATCCAGCAATCCCTAACTGACAGAGCCCAGTGCACTCCTTCACTAAACTCACTTTGTTCAGACAAAGTCGGAGTTAAAAAGGGAAAGAAATCTCAGACAGAAGAGGCTTTCCTGAAATCCTACAGGGGGTTGAGGGAAAAGTGAGATCAATAACCATGTAATGGCCAGTAATTGGTACCGAGGGATATCAGCGCAGGCTGAACTACAAGAGGCCAAGCCAAACTCATCATGGCATGTTTGACACTAATCTAGGCTGAGTCGGCAGACGGTGGGAGAATGTTGAGAAGGAAATCAGATCTGTTTGTCTGAACCCAAGGCTTTGATAGCTGGGCCTACTGCTGCCATGTCTAATTGACAGACAATTTACTATTTCCCATCCACTCAAAAGGAAAATGGAAAGAAGGGGAATCTTCTTGTGCCTAATTTTAGTACTCTTACCTTTTCTTTATCAAGCCAACATCACTTTTTTTTTAACAATTTCTCCATGTGTGTCTTTTCCCCCTCTACTCATCCTTCTTCTTTTCTCTTATCTATTTTTTGTCCTCTTTTCTGACATACAAAGCCCCCACCCCCACCTTCCCTAATTTTCTTCCCTCCTACTGTATCTGCTGTGGACTGTTAAATTATCATACATTCATACACTACTTTAGACAGAAAACAGCAAAAAAAAAAAAAAAAAGACGTTAATTACGGGCACTATTAATAATTAATAATAATTGCATAAAATAACTGCTTGTGATATTAATAGTTTCTTGTCACCCTTCATGATTCCCTGGACTGATGTTACCAATAAAATATTGTTAATATCTGTGTAGCATTCCTCACTTTGCACTTTGTAATTTCTGGCTTTTATATTTGCTACATGAAAAAAAACAAAAAAAAAACTTTAGTACTACTTTTTCCCCAGAGACACTCAGTAAGGTTAAGTAGTTAAGGCAAAGGTAAAAGAAAATGTGAAACAAAGACAAAACTGCATTAACTGAGAAATGTAAAAACTGAAAGGTGTTAGAAATCCCCCACCGAAAAAACGGGGCCATGACAGTACACAGACATGATTTAACAAACATCATCATTAAATTGCAGTATAAAAGCTGTAGAATAAAATAACACATTCCATCTTTGGATATTATCTTACCTTAAACAGTTAAAACCACATCAAACA
Source organism: Rastrelliger brachysoma (assembly GCA_024605115.1). Lineage (NCBI taxonomy): Eukaryota > Metazoa > Chordata > Actinopteri > Scombriformes > Scombridae > Rastrelliger > Rastrelliger brachysoma. The sequence continues at coordinate 1,982 of JANJYP010078332.1, forward strand.
CCAACCTTCCAATGATATTATCATACAACTGCATGACTGACGCAGCATGCGGTAGCCAACACCTACAGTACTGTACAGTACAGCAGCACCACAGAGCCACACCACCACTAACCCACCACATATATTACACTAATGAAGTAAAAAAAAAAAGAAGCAATGATTAATAATAAAAATATAGACAAAAATCCTGCTACAAATAAAGTTATTATTACAATAGATGATGATCATAACAAAAAATCAATAAAGTAATTTCACAAAACATGAAGTCACAGTAAACATATCACACCACATAAATGACACTACAGGTACACAAAGGTACACAAATACACAGTACCTCTAAATGGTACAATACACACGGAGCACACAGACATGTAACAGCATGTGTTGGGCGGTGTAACTTACAGGCACGTAAAGTGGTTGCGCAATCATGAACAGAGACAGAGGAAAGTGGGTAGGCCCTCTGAAGGGTGTCCATGTTACTATGTACACTGCCTGACATGCAAGAGCAGTCTTGCTCTGAATGGCCGCAATCAAAACAACATGCCAGTTTCATTCGTTTGTAGACGGACATCTTGGCTACAGTCATGTTTTGGGATGAGAGGAGAGGAAAAGCAGCAGGTTAATGGCAAGAGGAGAAATATTCATCCAGGGGAAGTCGGAAGGTAACTTCATAAGAAAGTGCAAAGCCTTAGCCACCTGCTCCCACAGACTTGAGCCCCAATTTAAATTAACAAAGCACAAAAGTATATTTAAAAATGACTTTTACTTTAACAAGTCACCAATCTTTTTTTTTAATCCCTTGTCTGAGAAATCATAATCACTAATATTTTAATGCATTATCATTAGAACATCAATAATATTTTTAAATATAATAATCCAATGGTCATCATGTCTCATTCATACTGTGAGTCTTGAGAGGTCAAGCTGTGTGCTAAGGCTGTAACAGGTCAAAAGGCAAAACTATAACAGAGGGAGAAAGGGGTGAGGAGGAAGAGGAGAGGGAGGGAGGCATTCAGGGAAGAGAGGCATGAGCAATGTCTTCAGCAGCAAACCTCATACAATGTTTCATACATTTGTACATCCTCTATCCATGTGGCTAAAGGAGTGGATCACGTACCTGTATCCCAGCATGCAGCTGTAGCGACTTTGTCCAAGGCATCACACTATTCTACTGGCTAAACTGGCTGTTTCATGCTATATTCAAACTTTCACTTTCACTTCGCCACTCCCCAAGCAATGTTTCAATCCAATGTACACATACTGTATGTTCTACTGTATATTTAATGCATGCAAAGCTATTTGTAATTGCAAATATTTGTGACCTTTATTTTGTGTCAATTAAGTCATTTTTTGTCTCACAGGATTTGCTGATACAGTCTTCATTGGCCTGGTATAAATAAGTGTTTGGTAACTAATTTTAGCATACTGATTTGATGACTTATATCTACATGTGATAATGTTATGGTGTTTCATTGTCCCAACCCAATAAAGTCAGGGGATAAAATTTAACAATAAACAAGACAATAGATAGTTTCTATAGTAATGTTTTTGATCACAATTAAAGAGAAATGCATTTTAGCATATGCTAGAGTACAATATTATCTGTTTAGGTGCCAAATCTTTCACATATTATATGATCTCAAACACAGAGGTTAGGGTTGGCAGGTGACCTTCATTAACAATTTTACATAAATGAGCCTTCATCATCACTGTTCCTGTGTTTTGACAAAAATCAGTTCAACACAAATGCCCAACTGCCTGTTGTATTGAATAATTTCACTGATATTCCTTTTTGGTACTCATCCCTCGCTTGAGTTCATGTGAGAATGAAAGTGAAAGTAATACACAACACAGAGATCCTTAGGTACTGACAGGTCTGCAGCTAAAATACTGCATAGTAGCCATTTTCTCTTTGAGAGAGAGAGAGAGAGAGTGTGTGTGTGTGTGTGTGTGTGTGTGTGTGTGTGTGTGTGTGTGTGTGTGTGTGTNAGTAGCATCTCTAGATTACTGTGACTCTGGCCAGAAACAGTCCCTGGTCCCCATTCTCTCATTGCCAAGGTGCAAACACACAGCAGACTAATACTGTCTGGCACCTTTACAGAGACACTTTAAACATCTTTAAATCTGAGTCAAATCAGAAAACCAGCTTGAAAATTACGCAGTTTATTTGAGCTTCTGGCTAAGGAAAGAATGGGAAATGTAGATCATAACTTGTGGAATGAAGGCTTCAGGGACTGTTGTATGCTGCAACATGCATATGTGCCTTGTGAGCATGTAATAAGCATGCAGAAGATGTCATTTTAGTCTCAGCAACAAGGGGACATACAGAGATAACTGTTCACAGTAATGAAACAGTTTTGAGGGCATGATAGACAAGAGCAGCAAGGCTATCAGATCATGCTGGAATTTCTTAACTTCAGAGTTTTTGCTTGGGTACTCGGACCACAGTATATGTGTGTTATAATGTGGGTTATTGACACATGGGAGGGGAAGCAATGGAGAACACAAGACACACACATACTGACAATGTTTTTAACTTCTGACTTCACAAATATGGAGATTCTGGTCTAGGATTGAAGGTGTACATTTCAGGGCATTCCTATTTGTATATTCAACATCATGGCTGCCCTGATAATCATCTCTTAACTCCACCATGGCACAACATACTGAAACAGAAGCTATCAGGGAGCTATGTTGAATACGGATGTCCCACAGAAAGCACCATTTTCTTATGTCCCCTTTAAAGCTTCCTTCTTCAGCAAGAGTGCGAGGAAAATGATAGTGTTGGCTCAAGTGCCAACTTTTGAGCAATAATACACTGTGCAGTAGTCACAGTGGAGGCACAGAAGAGTGCAAACAAACAAAACATTTTCTTGGAAAGGCAGACTGTGCACAAAAACACACTCATCAAAGACTACATTATCATGAAAGTGAGTCAAGATAATGATTTATTTTGATAAGATGATTAGTTTTGATGAGATTTATTATCCCACTACATAGGAACACACACATTTGGTCCTTGCATTTTTGCCGAACAGGTTTCAGGGGAGTTATTTCCTCTACAGACATCACCATTTATATGGTGTATTATCGGACATGACTCTGGCACGGCACCACCATCTTGTGGCAATCTAATGCAATGACAATACATACTCTGTACTTCTAGTGGACTTTTTAACCAGTGCAGTGAGTAAACAAAAAGGCCCAACTACTGCCCAGATTTGAAATGCACAATGCCGGTGCAGTGACATTTCAATTCTGAAAGGAACTGATGACCTCTGAAACCTCAGCCCAACCTGGACGAGCACCCAGCATTTAGAGAGGGGCTGAGATCACAGGGAAGTGGGGAAAAGGGGGGAGACCAGACTGTTTTGATTGTGTTTTGGCAACCTAGCTTGCTAGGATTTGAAGAACTTCCCACAAGGACGTTTTCTGCTCTCTGAAAACACAGTCACACACAAAACTTCCTTTGACAGAAAGCAGATTTAAACCTCGGTGGTTCTTGTTAATTTTATTTCCCTTGTGATAGCTCTTCTATAAGAGGGTTAATGACTATAAGGGGGTTAATCATGGGTAATGACATAAGGTTTGCAGGAGAACGACTTCCAACTGCCAAATATGAGTTTGGTATGATGATCAAATAGTGAGGAAAAACCAGAGTTCATCGGCCACATCCGATTAAGTCACACTCTATTTAATTGTCATTTCCAACTAGTCTGAGCATCAGCCCACTGCACCAGGGATGAGAAGGCCTGATGCTGGTGGAAGTTTGATTTCTGCTGTTTTGGTTTTGGTCTGGTCTGAGCACAGTGTAGAAATGAGAGGCGAGGAGAGGGATGCAGAAGCTACACTGGTACATGCAACATAGATACAGTGTACTATTTGCTGAGGAGGAAAAAAAAACACTTGCACTGCACTCTGGGTAATAGGAAACCCATTTTCTTTTACTCACAATAAATCACTACCAGTGAGTAGTTAAAATAAAGTGGTGTTTTCCAATGGCAGCAGGGAAGGAAATACATCAAAAAGTGTGTCACTGGTCATAAAGAAACATGGGAAAAACAACAGAAGAGAACAAAACATGATAGAACAGAAGATACTGTCGGACAGACTTCCATTGCAGTAATGGAACTGTCATCTTTCTAAAGGCAACTCTCTTGTTGGAAGTGACTGTAATATGATAAAATGTAACACCATGTTCATCACTAAAGTTTGAGACATGAAGATATTAAGAAAGCAAACAAAAGTAAACAAAATAAAACTAGAGTGTAAGAGGCTTGTTGATTTTATTGAGCTGACAGTGCCAAAAATTGTCAGAATAATTGAGATGACACAGACAAAAGAGGAAAATGGTGGGTATCTATTTTAAAACCTGGCTTTCGATGTAACAAGCTGCTTATTATAATTGTGTGTGACCTTTTGTGGAAATACGGGGTATTCACCTGAATTATTTACCCACTGGCTAACATGAGCTGACAAGTGCCTGCTGTACATAGGTCAGATTATATAAATGTGCTGTTCCTGTCTTAATGGTGATGTTATGTCTGCATACAAAAGAGGAAAAAACATCCTTTATACCCATATATCCATTCAAAATTTGCTAATGTTACTGGTCTATTGTGAAAAGTCTCAACTTCAACAATTTAAAGCACAACATAGCTAGTTGGTGGGCAATTCATTGCGTCTGTGCATGTGTGTGTGTGTGTGAGAGAGAGAGAGAGAGAGAGAGAGAGAGAGAGAGAGAGAGAGAGAGAGAGAGAGAGNAGCTAAGTACTTTCATCATTTACATATTAAAAGAATAAAAGGAAGCTTATCTCTCAAAACATTTAAAATATTATAGAGGAAATGCCTCAACGCCTCATATAGAAAAACTATAAATGGTGCAAACCTCACTATTCTTAATTATATTGTATCTTTAAGATGTCTCCTTCACATGCCTGAGTGGAATACAGACATATTAAGATATTAGGATATACCCTCTGTATATTTATGTTTTACCTATACAGCTGTAAAATAATACAATGGCAATTTTATCTAGTACCTCTCTCACTCATTTCTACTCCTGTGTGAGTCATTCATTGTCAATTTGGATAGATAAAAGAGTGATGTAATAACTGAACCAAAACAAAAGAAAAACATTCAAACATGACAACACCTGAAATTATAACTAGGGAGAAAAACAAAATCAGATGCTGACTGATGATCATACCATACTGGATGCTATGGAAGTTCAAATGGGACCCATTTTAAGCACTTTCCTACAATACAACGGTGTGACAACATATGTTACCTTTTAGACACAGTACCACGGTACAGAGGAATAATGACACTATGACAAATCTTTAAGTATCATGAGACAGAACAGACAGATCCACAGGTAGGTTTGGGGGTGAAGGGAAGGGAAGGACAGGTGTGGACAAACAAAAGAAAGGCCCAGCTACTCACGTCGTTTGCAGCCACACTTCTTGATCCGTTTGGGGTCTGTGATGTCATCATGACAAGCCTTGCAGTAGAAAAAAGCTCTAAAAGAGATGCAGCATAAATATTTGTCACGTTAAGCAATTTAAGGAGCCCAGTTTTGGGAATTTGTAATTTTTTTATGATTACCTCTTTACTTCTTTGGCATCACTGGCGATAAAGAATCCCAGTGTTCCTTCCTGCATCTTGACATGGTTGCCCGGGTTGATGAGGATGCTGGGTAATCAGAAAAATAGACACATCGTGCTCATTAACTTCTGGACAACACTTGACCCATGCACACAACATGCTAATCAAGAGGAATGGTACACACACACTTGAAGAAAGCTTAAATCGGACCTCAACTGTGCATATCTGGATTGGCTTTTTGCCTCATTCTCAGTCTCAACACATCATTCCCACTTGAGAGTTTTGACAGCTTGGTTTGTTTTTCTGCGCCAGACTTTGTGTAAGTTATTATAAACAGAACTCAGTTGGACACACACCTGCTCTTCTGAATTGGGTTAATTTGCTGATGTTACTCACATGGATGGACAGAATGTACAACAATATGATCACACACTGAATTTTAATTCTTTTCTTAACAGAATGGTATTAGACTGCCCCAGGGTGAAAAGCTGGACAGAAAGAGAGGACAAGGGCAGAAAGAATTAAAATTATGGCTGTGGAGTGGTTTTAGTCTCAGCATTCAGATACAGTCATCTAGTCAAAATAAATGTCATGATGGCCACTAAGACATAGCTGTAGTACAGAGAATGTACAGTGCTAGTGTTGTTACCTGGGTTAGTATTTGACAGTGGTATGCAAGGGAATGAACAGCTCTTTTTGTGTAGATACTAGACTGATTATAGTAATTGAGTCTATTACAGCTCACAAGAATGCTCGATGAATGGACTCAGATCTGAATTTCAAAAGCCACAGTAAGATAATTCTTAAGTCAGCTAACAATTACCTTAAGAATATATCAAGGATTAAATGGAGAAGATATGGGAAAAAAATGTCTATGCATTCATTTTCAGCAGACTTGAGTAGTCTAACAGTGTCTTTACAGGTCTTCATAAAAAAAAAAATCAATCAGACAGCTGCAGCTGAATCAGAACACTGCTACTCAAGTCCTTAATAAGACTAAGAAAATGGATCATACCACTACACATCTCAGATTTTTAAACTGGCTTCCTGTCATTCAATTAATTAATTTTAAATTACAGCTGTTGGTTTATAAAGTACTGAATGGTTTAGGGCCAAAAACATTTCTGATCAGCCACTATGTTATGACCTCTCAGGTTATCTGGGAGAGGCCTGCTTTGTGTCCTCAGTCAAAATTACACATGGCGTAGTAAACAGTTTTAATGCTCCGCATATCTGGAAAAAAAATCACAGAAAACTGCAGGTCTGCTGCAACTCTCAGTTATTTTAAATCAAAGCTGAAGAATTTCCTGTTTACAGCTGCCTTTCATTAAATCAAATTTGAGGCATTTGATATGAATCTTATGCTGCATTTTAACTTTTATTGTTTAATCTGTTTTATCTTATTTCAGTTTAGGTCACTTTTATTTCCAATGTTTTCATTGTGATTATTTATATTTTGTGATTTTGTCTTGCATTGCTTTTATATTCTGCCTTGATACCTTTCATGTTTTGGTGTAAGCACACTGAATTGCCTTGTTGTTGAAATGGACAATAAATGCATTGTTTTGCTTTGCCTAGGAAACTCACATTGGCAAGACCAGAAGTGGATCAAATATGCTAAAACAGAGATACTGTCCCATTGAGTTACAATAAGGAAATAATCAAAATATGTTCAATAGGATGAATATTGGCTTAAAATTTCACATATAGCATTGAAAGACATAACTGCTATCAAGATATACTAATTAAAATATAAAAGGCTATATAACAGATACAGTTAATAATGTAACTATAAACACTTATCACTTTATCTCATAATTTAATAGACTAAGCACTTAAAGCAACTGGCTGTATCATTCCCCATTAATTAGACTGAGACAAAGAATAGACACCACACACACATACTATACACTCACACACGCACACACACCCTTGTCATTAATGGTTACCTGTGGGCAACAGTCATCAATGATGTGAGTGTGAACTAAGAAATCAAAGCACTAAACCCACAAACCTTTAAAAGGTCACACTCCTAAATATTGAGCCCAGATGAAAGATGATGAAAATTTGATTCTGCTTTTTTACTTTTTCAACAGAAAACAATACCCATCACATACCTCACAAGAACAACTGAAGCAAGACTTTTCTTAACTTCTCAAATCTTTTAATTAACAATTTGAGACATTTAGTAATTAATTGTGAAGAAGTATATTCTCTCTGTTCTTAGACTTAGGGTAGATGTAAATGTATGTCATTGAAGAAAACATCTATCATAGTGCATCTTTCCTCTGGGCTCTGGAAAAGGTTACACTGGAGTAAATAAACAAAAAAAATAAGGGAGCAATTGAATCCATTTACATATCGGGCTGTGATCAAATTGCACCAGTCATGCAGATCAGATTTTTCTTTCCATAGTACAAGAAGTAAAATAGCATCTAACATTCACTCAAGATTGAATGGCCCCCAGAGAAGAAAACAGGCATTATGCCTGGCATGCTCTTCAGTGAAAATGAAAAACAGTTCAAATCAAGACAGTTCCACAAACATTGCTGCCCAAATCTGAGATTTTCCAGGTGTATCTATCCATGACATTTTTCTTCAGTCGGGTGCAAACTGATGAATAGAAGCTTAAAAAGCATCCAAACCTCATATTGTGAGCAACAAGGCAAGCATCAACCACCTTATGTGATAGTGTCATAGCATGCAGTTACCAAACAGCATGAAGAGGACAATAATCAAACAGAAAGGCATAGCCACTGCAATACAGGTAAAGGGACAGTTACGTAGATGCAGACGGTTGCAGTAACTTCTGTGCAGTTGGATTGTTTCTCAAACACCAAACTGACAGGAAGTGACCTCACTTAAGAACATCTACTCGAGAGACGCACAAGCATGACTGCACATGGTGGCTATGACACACATAAATACACACACACACACACACACACACACACACACACACACACACACACACACACACACACACACACACTCTGTCTCAAGGTTAACCTACACACGCACATGTGCGCACGCACACACACACACACACACACACACACACACACACACACACACACACACACACACACACACACACATACATACACACGCACACATGCACAGATGATACACATTTACCATGACAACATGACAAGGTGATGGAATGCAAAAGTGAAATGTGGGGCAATTGTGAACATTGTAGCCTATACTGTAGTTATTAAAAATTTCAGTCTGGATAAACTTAATGCTATCCAAATTCAACAGCTGCATGCCTTTCCTAATGTGTGAAATGATTAAAAAAAAGAAAATTGGTGAGGTGCTACTTGTGCAGTAAAACCATGAAGAAAAAGACATGCTATTATATCAACCACTGCCTAAAGCAATGGCAAAGTCAAATTATTTCAAGAGTAAATACAAACTGCAGAATAACAGATTATCAGTGTTATAAACACCACATCTGAGGTGTAAGATATGTGTATAAAAACTCTTCACTGATCCTGAATCAATAAACCATAAAGTATTATTCTGGCAATGACTTAAAAACACCAAGAGTGAAGTAATTAACTTGACAAGTCAGCATACAGCTGGATAACAACTGAGCGACACTGAAAAAGAACTGAAAGTGAGAGAAATTAACTAAGCAAAGGACTGATAAAGGACAAAACTGAAAAGATCAAAAAAGAGGTAGATATGAAGAGGGTGAGCATTTGGCCTTGGTACACCGACAACAGCAAAGACAAGGAAACAGCACTCCTACAAACATGTTCAATTTAACTATTCTCTCTCTGCCTGCAAAGAAGTTAGTGCATTAAGCACAAGGGACACCATAAAAGAGTTAGAAAAAGAGGCCTGTGAGATAGTGTTTGGAAAAATATCCTTGTGGAAACTCCCAAAGTCAGAAGCTTTAAAGTGGTGTAGATTGGGTGGAACTTTGAAAGTAAGATAAGGTAGAGGGCATACCGCTTTCGGCTTCTGCAAACAACAAGAAAAAATCTCAAATCAAACAGTTATCATGAACATAAAAGAAAAGGAGAATATGACTAACTGTTGCCAATGTTTGTATACCTCTTTATGAGTCAACACAAAATATGGCAGCATCAGTTAAATCATTCTTGTCTGAGGACTGTTATATGTCTACTATACAAAAAAAAAATATTATAACAGTTGTTATCCCTTTGCAAGTGCATACTATAAATGGCACAGACAATTATGAGCATACATATTCTCAAAGATGTTGAAATATACTAGAAATTATTATGTAGCTTTTCCACATGTAATTATAAAAATCACTGTGAATACCCCCAGAAATGTATTATTTATAATAAAACTACCTGGCAAGAATGAAAACCACAGGATAAGCCAACTGAAATAAATCCAGTTATAAGATAACAAAACTTATCTTCAACAAATCGTGACTAAATTAATGTTCAACTTGTGATGTCAAAATGGCCATTTGTGAAAACATCATGTACCACGAAATCTTGTCAGTACACAAAAACATTTGACACAGGTGAATGGAGAAAGGTGAGTTGGATTTGGCAATTGAGATTACTGAAAAAACAGTACTTTGTGTTGTTATAGGTGATAAGACTGACACTGATGTAGAGTTAGTGGTTATCATACAGACTGAACAAGAAGACAGTAGAATCAAGTTAAAAAAAAACAACACAGAATTCAAATTTGCAGCTAATTGGTCATTTAGGTGCAAAAGTATCTCTGAATCCACAGTACACCATGATAGAAATGTAACAGAGGAGGGCAATAAATGCTGTTGTTGTTAAAGTTAATTCGCCTGTCTGAAACCAAATTTAAATCAAAGCCAGACTATTTAAATGTATTACTGTACACCAGAAAACTTTGATTATGTATATCCTACAGTAGTTACCTCCACCAAGATCCACTTGAAGCAAGTCACATCGTAATTACTCAAGTTGTACCTGATGTTGCTGGAGGAAAGATCCAACATACAAACCTGCTTTCTCTCTGCTCAGACTTGTATTCAATGGCAATAAGCAACAGCTTCAGCTTCACGTAACACAGCCTGTAAAACATGTGCACTCATTAGTGGAGAATGAATGACTGATGTTTTCAAACAACTTTGAAATTCATGCAAATTTTTCCCCCTTTAAGCCAGAACTACCACTGACAGTAGGCTTGCAGACTGGGGAATGAGTAGTACTTACTCGCAGACAGTGGGGAAGGAGAGGCCCACAAAGGCACTGGACAGATACTCTGTGTACATCTCATTAGCCACTCCTTCAAGGTAATACTTCTGCCATGTGTCTTCCTCAATCTGACAAAAAAAAGAAAGGAAATGTCATATGCAAAGATTTTTTTTTTTTTAAAAAGGGAGAAAAAACCAACACTATTTTCCCTCCAATAGCAACCCAATGTGGTCTGCAGATGTTCTGCCGCACAACATCAGCCTGGTCATTATATGCTGATCCATCATCTTAATGACATGAGAACAGTTCTTTGATAGAGGCAAGCACCTCTTAAATTTTGAGCCACAGAAACACTGAACAGATTCCATATGAAATGTCACAGTAAAATATGATGTGCCAGAATGTCTGAAAAAACCCTGATGGAAGTCGTTCTTTGGACAAAGATGTCAAGATTTCCTGGGAAACCTACTGTGTTTAATAGATCTACGCCATGTGTCAGCAGAGAACATACTGTATCCACTGATAGTAACCTCACCTCCAATCTCTCAATAAATCATTTCATTTACCAAAATACAATGTCTGCAAAATGAGTGACTGAGACAAGGCAAGTTAATCTTATCCCCTGTGTTACCTCAATGAAAGACCTCATGGAGAAAAGGTTTGCCAGCATAGTTGACAGGCCCTGGGCCAGACAGCTTTGGGCAATGAAGCCCGCCTTCAGCTCTGCCAGGCAGATAGCATCGTCACCCTCCTTCCAGTTCCAGCTCGGAATGTTCAGCAGATGGGCCTTCATCACACGATACAGAGAGGCGAGGTTACGCGACACAGAAAATTACACAAAAGATTTATATTTCTTAAAGAAGTAGTTCAACATTTTGGGGAATACATTATTCACATTTTGGCAGAGAATTGGCATTAGATGAGAAGACTTACTCCAGCCTTATATGTGTACAGTAAATATAAACCTAGAGCCTGCAGGCCATTAGCTTAGCTTAGCAGAAAGACTAGAAATTGGGAAACTAGCCTGGTTCTTTACTACTAGCACCTCTAAAGCTCTCAAATCAACACTTTATATCTCATTTGTTTAATACATAAAAAACAGAAGCATCAAGGTGACAATTCACTGATTTATGGTGGCTTATGTGTCAGTTTAATTCTAACCTTATCTTGACCAGTAATTTAGACTGTGTCTGAAATCATTCCTTCAGTCCTATTTAGTTCAAATGCTGAACCTGTGAATGTATTCACTATAGTGCATTCAAAACTTCCACAGTGGAACAAAATATGTTTCTATGATATGAACTACTTTTTTGTCAGAGTGTTCACTGTATATTGTTATTTTTGTTACAACTAAAACATTTTACCTTATTGTGATATTGTAGCATCTGTGTGATTATTCTGATCTTGGGATGGTAGTTCTTAATTGAGATGACCCTACAAGAAGGAAATAGAGGCAACAGACACATTGAACAATAAAAATATAATGTCTTATTTCAACATTTTCCACTGATCTAAAAGTCCAGAGGATGTGGTACCTCATGATGTTGGAGGCATCTTCAGCATCGGGATCTGCACAGTATTTATTGGCAAGGATTAAGCAGGCATCTGCTGACTCGATCTATGTGTGATGGAACCAAAGAAATGCATGTCAGTTATTAATAAGCATCTTAAAACAACTTAAGTCTATCTTTCTCACATAAAATCTTTTGACAGAACAGTAGGTTTACCTCTGACCAATACAATTTGTCATACTACTCATCAAAATGCAAAGCCATTATTTTTCACATTCTCTCCTCTAACTGTATAAAATGAAATGGATATACATATTTTGTCAACCTGCACTGTTAGGGTTTCTATTTTATTTTATTAGAATATTCTAATAACTGTAAATCAACTCAAAGGCACTGAGTTAATGGATGGAATTTTGTTCTTAATCTGTCAGTTTTAATCAACACTTAAATCTAACATCTGTTCTGTATAATTTTATCTCTCCAAGAGTCCTGTCACCAGCTGTACCTTCACTCGGGCCAGATCGTGAGGGTTGAGAACAGATCCCTGGTAGAACTCTACTTGGGTAAAATGGCGTTTGAACAAGGCTTCCAGCTCAAGATTAGGGGAAATACTAGCACACAGAGAAGGGGGAGAGGAGGAGAACGGTTAATATATATACACACAGATACCTCATGTATACAGGACGACTGTGCATTTGTTTCAAGCATTGTGTTCAGTGCTAACCTACATGTGGTGAAGAAAAATTAACTTACTTATGGAGAAAAACAATTTCTACATTGACATCATCCCTGTCCTTGTGTAGGAAGTCTTTGAGGAAGTTGGAGACACTTTCGAGGGTAATATGACCACAGACCACAATATGCCTGGAAGGGGGGAAGAAATCATCTTGAGTGGGCAAAAGAAATCACTACAGACACTGGCATATTTCCCAATGATAATCAGTGAAACCAAAGCACACCAGCATCTAACTCAAATTTAGAATGAAAAAAAAAATCTATATACATGTCAAGAAATGTCTTTTCAAAGCAAACACGTAACTGAATTATATCTTTTTTTGCCATAAAAGTGAATATTTTCCCCCATATAATGAAAGTGGTTAAATTCTGCACGACAAGTGCAATCAAACACTCAACTCTGAACCACTTTAGAAAATCTAAGATATAATCACACAGCCCGCAGTGGTTGCAGTGTCATCCGTTCTTAATATAAAAACTATCCCTTCGGCCAAACCACTCCTTTGTGAGCTGAATGGATGTTGACAAAGACATGGACATCAATATGCTCATGCTTTTAAACAGAACATTACTGAAAACTTTCAAAGTGATTTGGAGGCTTGGGGTTGACACAAATTCTAAACAGGACCTCAGAGTAATTGACAGCTCCCTGGCAAGATTCAGTAGTGCATTACAGCAGAGATCTGTCAGACAGTGCACAGAGATGATTACAACAGTGAGGAACTGGGAGGTTAGATTGGAATGATTTCTGAGTTGAGGTTTTGTCCCTGTTTGCCCTATCACTGCACTGTAGAGTGATCAAAGTTTAAAGGTCAGCGCTAGCTGCACAGCAGGAACTCTGAAGTGATTAAGAGCAGGATGTTCTTGGCCTTTGCAAGAAATGGTGCTTATTTATATATTAAATGCAAGTGTCCCAGAACTGAGAATCATATCAATCATCATAAATATTGTTGGAAAAAAAAAGTTAGTTTAAAAAAAAATCAGGGGAGTTTTTCCATGCTCCCTGAAGCAAATTAATTTGAGATTTGGGGCTGTACACATAAAAAAAAATATCTTGTGACATGAAATTTTTAATGAAAATATTATTTCTATATTTTTTAATTTGGTTTTATGTTATCTTACTGCTTTAATGTTATTGAAGTCCCTTTAATAAAAAGTATTAAAGGGTATGTATGTTTAACAGTTGCTTTGTTAAACATACTTGCAAAGTAATACCAATGGCACTATAAGTATGAGTATTCAACCATGATATGGTATTTAATCAAACTAATCTAGTGGATTTAAGACACTTTATATGCTTCATTTGCATGGTGGTAAGTTGAGCCACTCTTCTGTAGTTAAATGTAAATGTCACCAAGTCCTTCTGCCAAACCCCTAAATGAGAAATCCAAACATGCTCAATAAAATCCAGCCCTATATTGACATGGATTAGTGTGGACACTCAGCAGACACCCTAATTACCCTATGGAGACCTGTAAGGCAATCTGTGTAATGACAATGGTCTTATCCACTACTTAGCAGGATATGCCAGGAGACAATTGAACCACTTTAGTTTTAAGTGCCTGTGTACTGGACAGCTTTGTATGGGTATAAGGTTACATTTTCCTAAAATTAAAAATAACACTGTGGTCATATTTGTTCAATGTTCAAGTTCTTATCATCATACTAGATTTGTTATGACAGGTTTCCTTCAATCCATTATGATGCTCATATACACTAAAAAGGAAGCTCTGGCTAAAACATTAACCTTTAACAGTTGACATGTAAAATTGTAAAGCACATTACTTAAATCTGACTCGATTTGGCAGGTATAAAGGAAGTAGAAATCTTTATTGATGTTAGAAGAGAGCCATAGTCCAGATCACTAAGTGTTCTGCTATCCTGAACCAGATGGACTGGGTAGGGCTGAACTGAATTGGACTTGGCAAAGTGATGTGACAGACATATGGAGGGAAAGGCAGTTCCTAAATGTTGCAGGACATAATGGTCTTCACAGATGTCGCCTCTGTCCTTTAAAGGAATCTAATCAGCAGCCGTGATGGCATGGTTGGCCAGAGTTGAGCAAAGGGCCGTGTGGTCTTACAAGCCGATGAGCTGAGATGTCTGTGGGCAGCCAGCAGTATTTGGCATAATATGTTTCTCATTTCAAGAGACGAAAAACATCAGTCATGTTTTCCTATTCCCAGTATCCAGATGCCCTTCTCAAAGGGTAGTGGGAATATATAAACTTATGTGCCGTTATATTTGGTTTGTGTGGGATCAACATTAGGTTAAGAATCTCACACACACACTAAAGCCCAAATCTGAAGGTGTAAATGCATGTACACATATAAATACACAAATACACACACACACACACACACACACACACACACACACACACACACACACACACACACACACACACACACACACACACACACACACATTCACAGAGGCAAACATGAAGTGCAGTACTTCACTTTCGACAGGTGATTTATGCAAAGAAAAACTTTCTTCCTCAAGCTGTTTCAACCCCTTGAGTTTTCACTGTTTGAATTGGACCTACCATTGAGATATTATGCTTCAATTAATAGACATCATTAACGATGGGCTTCCTCTACTAAATTTTTCCCCTCTCAGAGTGCCAATAGTAGCATTAAATTCAATACTGAGATCATTGGCTTGTAAAATAGGATATAAGGACAGGATATGGTAGATAATTCAACCATTTATAATTGCCTCATGAAGAAAATATATCCCCTTCTGGTTAACCTGGTTATACAGTTATACAGTACTATACACAGAACTAAAAAATAAATTAAAAAAGAGCACTCCAAGGGCACAGATTTGTACAGGAAACAATACACATCTATCAAGAAAATTT
>JANJYP010078337.1:0-10493 GCA_024605115.1 Rastrelliger brachysoma
GCTAACAGCAAACGCTCTGTGATGCACTGCAATGCAATGCACTGCACTGAGAGTGCAAGTGTACGGACACTGTGTGAGACGGAGACTTTTAATTTATTTTATAAAATCTGAGACCAAGAATTTCCCCCAAAAAATGCAACTTTATCTTCTTTTTATCTTCTTCATTATGCATTTTTTGGCTGGTGCGACTTATAGTCCAGAAAATACGGTAATTACATCATGTTTGAAATAAAGTTTCAAGTCATAATACATTAGAACAGGAACCTTATTTAATAATAATATTTAATGATTAATGTTAAATGTTGTGTATTTTCTGTTAGTATGATGGTGATGGATTAACACTTTTGCACAGTACTATCGATAAATAAATAAAAAATGAATGAAAAGTTAAGCAGTATATGTATATAACAAATATATGAATACACCTAAAGTAAGACATCATCACTATACACAGTCAAACATACATTATACTTTAAATTATTCATATTTTCAGACCCTGTCTGAAACTCACGCAGATGACTCATGTAGCAGCAAAGCTAATTAAATTAAACTGTGTGAAATAAGCCACCTTTAATAATATTAAACATCGATGTCTGGCTCGTCTTTGTCTGCCTGGAGCCGTTATGAACGTCGCAGTTATAAGAGACAGCTTTAACAGAACATGGCTCACACAGGACAGCAGGTCGTCACACTGAAACTTTTATTGGCACAATAAATAAGCCTTGCAGGGTTTTGTTTTTTTTTTACACTATTAAAGGGAACAGTGGAGCAATGCCAGTTCCCACTTTTATAATTTATATTGGACATAACTAACGATTAGTGCCTGATTTTTTTTAGCATTAGACTGTGGTATTTTCGAATCATTTATTTGAGCGGACATGTTTGCATACTTGTTAGAAACCCTAACAAACTGAAAGTCTTTTAATTTAGCAAAGCTGCAGCCATTAGTTGTGTAATTATTTGTATGCTCAGTAAGTTTATAATATATTATTTTTCAAGTAAATGCCAATTTTTTTATGCTTCCAGCTCGTCTACTGTGAGAATTTTCTGCTTTTTTAAAATTTTGTATTGTTGTATAAACTGAACATTTGGTGATTATTTTGAATTATTGCATGAACAAAACAAGATATTTAATGAGCACTTGAGGGAAAGCGAGACAAACATTTTTAAATATTTTATGACATTTCATAGAATAATCAGTTAATTGCAGTGTTTCCCATTAATTATATAGATTGTGGCGACCCACTGTAGTTTAATCTGTGCCACCACCACAGCTTCAAATATGTCTGTACACTCTCTAAAAACATTCAGCAAAGCATCTCGCCCTTCATTTCAGAGCTGAAATATGAACATTAGTCTTTTTTTTTTTAACTGGTAAAATATCTTTCCCATGCTTTTTTTTTTTTTTTGGTGTGTGACCTTTGCACTCTGTCGTCCCCATGCATACCTATACAACCAGAAGAGCACAATTTTTTTCATAGATAACCTTCTAATTTTGACTTTTTAAAATGTGCCCCCACACCTCCCTAAGGGGTCGTACTGAGATCCAACCACTCTCAAAATTCTGTGGGAAAAAACTGAATTGATAATGAAAATAGTTGTTATTTGCAGCTAAGACAGACATTTCACTATCCGTTTCTCTCTACTGCCTGGATTAAGTTATGGTTCCTGATGCCAGCATTTTTAAAAAAAAGGAGTCAAATTAGTGTTAGAAGTTCAAAGTTCTTTTTATTAAATTTTTCAACATCCCTACCCTCCACTGTCATTCTGTAAGGTTACATTTATTATACGGTGTTATTTGTGTATGTCCGAGTGTATAAAATAAAAACTAAAGATGATACCAAAGAAAGCACTTAGTGAAATTATGAAAGAAAGAAGGTCGCAATGAAAGGTTACGCAGAAGCACCATGTTCGAGCCTGAGATATGACGAGCTAGGTCGACATGTAGCCAAAAAGAATAAATGAACAAACCTTCAACATGTTTTAACTACACATGTCAGAGGTTGTGGCTCAGGTTGTATAACGGATCGTCTGTTCATCGATCTAGCTCCTGTAGTTCATGTGTCGATGTGTCCTTGGGCACCACAAATTCCTCCCAGTGGCTGTACCAGTGTATGTGTGAAGGTTAGATTCCTCCTAACGAGCAGGTTGGGGTCGCCCCTATCATCAGTGTATTAATGGGTGAATGTGACATGCAGGGTGAAAGCACTGTGAGTGGTCAAAATGCTATATAATTACATTCTTTATTCATTTAT
This sequence comes from Rastrelliger brachysoma, assembly GCA_024605115.1. Lineage (NCBI taxonomy): Eukaryota > Metazoa > Chordata > Actinopteri > Scombriformes > Scombridae > Rastrelliger > Rastrelliger brachysoma. The sequence continues at coordinate 2,256 of JANJYP010078337.1, forward strand.
TATATCAGCCAGTAGATTAATGCCTTTATATGAATATCTGACAAATGACTTCTTGAACTTGACAAATTACTTACGTGCATGCTGCAAAACACTTTAGGGGCTATTTCATACTATCAACCTTCAGACTGGACAGCACCACAGCTCCCAGTACCTCCCACACACACTTTTTTTTTCTTCACCTCTTTTACATGTTAGATTATTGCATCATGCTGTTACTATTAGTGGTTGCGTTAGGTCTCATAATATTTCTCTGTTCTAGTTTCGGTCGGTCGATGAGACGACACAGGCCATGGCCTTCGATGGAATCATTTTCCAGGGTCAATCTTTGAAGATTCGAAGACCTCACGACTATCGGCCGTTACCCGGTATCTCAGAGCAGCCCGCTTTCCACGTCCCAGGTTTGTTACAGACATATTAATAACACATTCTGTTACGTGATACAGAAACTTGAATTTTCTTTTTTCCTCGTTACCATTTCTCTTCACAGGCGTCGTCTCCACAGTCGTTCCCGATTCCCCTCACAAACTCTTCATCGGAGGTCTGCCTAACTACCTGAACGATGACCAGGTATTTAACTGAGAACAGACTGAACAGGGTGCACACACTATACTGAGCTTGTTAGCACAATTAAACATGCATAAAATAAGATTAAAATTTGAAAAAAGAAAAAAACAAAAAAAAAAATCTTCCTGTGAAAAGCTAATGTTTATTTTAGCCAGAAGCACAACGTGTGACCCCATAGCATTAAAGCAAAAAAAAAAGACAAAAATAACAATTAGCTGACACAACTTCTGATGGTAGGTAAGATAAAGATATGAGAACAGAGCTGAAAAAAAAGATAAGATAAAAATAATATTGATATCTAATTAGTTGACGTTGTATTTTATATTAAACGTACAGCATGTTCTCTGTCATTAATCATATGAATGAAGGCTTTTTGTGACTCGGCTTTCTAAGTAAACTGCTTATACCTTTCTCATGTTAAGCAAACTGATTTAAGAAAGGTAAGCACAGTCCAGTATTTACTACTAGAGGCCCGTAAACTTGACATGTTACTTCGCTTTTTTTACAATTTAGGCAGTATTGTCAAAGAAAAAGTCCACCTTAAGAAACCTGCTCTGCATTTTCTAAATTGTCTTTTTTTTTTTTTTTTACCTCGCATAGAAGAGGATGTTGGATTTAAATGAAATAATTTAGCTTTCAGTTGCCGCAGGATATTAGAGTAAAAGCATTTCTCATCATTTTCTTAGACTCTCAGTTTTACCTCCTCAAAAAAAAAAGGCAAAATTAAGATTTGGGCAAAGCCTCTAGTCTCCTTTACACATAATAATGCTTCTCTACTGCAACTGATTTTTTTTTTTTTTTGGTACTTGAATAACGGTGCAGCTGCAATGACCCCATTTCTAAACCAGCTGTTTACTTGTTAAAGATGCCCTGTGGAGTTTTCTAGTAAACAAACAATCTAATTAACATATTGAAGAAAAAGAAGAAGAGGCAAAAACTTTATCTCTTCCCATGGGAAAATTCATCCTCTAGCATTTGATCCCCCCTCATACACACACACACACACACACACACACACACACACACACACACACACACACACACACACACAGTAATATGAACCCTGACATACAAATCTTTGATGGTTTCCTTCTTCACACAACATTTGTAAATATTTTTTTTTTAATTCTTTTGTGTCCATAAAATCTCTTGACAATTTAACAAATTTATTACAAAAGCAAATGAATAGACAAGTCTTTGGGAATTATTACAAAATGAGGAGTAGATATGGAAGTTCATTCGCATCATTTAATACATCTCAATGTGCCGCACTGCGGTGGTGTAGAGGTAGGGTGCTCATAAGCAGCCGACCCTGGTTCGAATCCCGGTTGGAACGATCCTTTGCTGCATGTCTCCCTCTCTCACTTCCATTATTTCGTGTTTGATTACTGTATAATAAAAGGTGTCTGTGCCAAAAAAATACACCTCTATGTGAGCGTCATTAGTGTACGAAGCACATTCAGACGGTACTCGTTTGTTGCCATGTTCGCTGTAGCCTAGCCTCATCAATGGTAGCAACGGCATCAGTGATCTTTTACTTAAGGTCGTTGATATGTCGTATATTTGTTAGATACATGACATCTTTAACATAACTCCATAGAAAGAACAAATATCGTCTTTTCTTTTGTAATACGTTTTTTAAATTGTAAAAAAACTTTGTGGACACCATGTGTAATATTACTTCTCAAATCTGTGAAAATGCTTACTATTTACTGTTTTATATCATTGTTTTAGTGAAAATTAAAAAACAAAAAAAAAACTGAAGACATCCTGCGTTCAACATTTTCTATTACTCTACTACATTTTATAGAGTGAATGATTGACAAAATGATCAGTACAGAAAAATTACCGTATTTTTTGGACTATAAGTCGCACTTTCTTCAAGGTTTCGACTGGTCCTCTGACTTATATATTAAAATATATACAATAATTTCACATGTTTGTTATTTTCACACTGAAAATAAGCAGTAAGACTCGCACAGTCTCCGTACACTCGCAGTCTCAGTGCAGTGTGTAGCATTGCAGTGAATCACTGAGCATTTGCTGTTAGCTGCAGTCTGTCATCAGAGGAGTACAGGGCTCTCAAATGTCACAAATTGAGCGTGACAGTCACTCTTTGTGATCTTTTGTCACGCACTCCTGCCATGTATTTTATTTCTCACACTGAAAAAATACAGACTGTAATATATTGTGTAGCTGCAGGATGACTGACCGAAACCGCTGTGTCCGACTGTCTGACTTTGACCCTGAACACACCTGTAGCTCTGAGCAGCACCGCTAGCTTAACACAGACAAGCTAACAGGGCTCTGTCTTGCATTTGACTGTCTTCACACGGTCTCACGCCACAAAATACATTCCCCCAAAAAATGCGACTTATAGTCCGGAAAATACAGTAGCTGGTCAAACTCACTTTTTCCTTCTATTCCTAACTGAGTGCAGTAAGTTTAGGCCAAAAAAGTCTTTAATGCAGTGATGATTATTAAAAGTATGAACGGATCTGAAGGTGGACTTTATCTTTGAGAATATCAAAAGTTAGGGTGAATATTTTCTGATAAATAGGCCTTCATACCTCTGTGAACAGCTGTAGAGCTCCATCTTTTCTCTGAGGCGGGCAGACACCCGCCGCACAGTGAATTTATTCTAACTGTCCATTCTGTCTCGTTACGACTAACAGAGCACATGTAGCCTGATGTATATTATTCACTGACTTATTTCTTTTTAATACTTGCAGTCACTGCCACTGCGTTGATACTCACAGCTCTTTCATTTTTGTTCCCCCACTTTGTCCCCAGCTAGGGGCCTGTAAGATCGTTAAGTCTGCGCTCATAATTTGTTCAGTAGTACTGATCTACTGCTGCCATGCCAACATGTAACACAAGGCAAGTAAGACATTCTGGTCCTCACACGGATACACTCCTTAAGCCAGCAGGCTCCCTTTCTGGCTGCTTTCTTTCTCCCATCATGCTTTTGGAGCGCGTTTAGGACCCGGGGATTTTGGGGTTTTTTTTAGGACTTGGGGATATTGTTGGAGGTGGGTGGGTGTTTGTTCAGCAGTAAAAGTAAAGGTAAGAATATTGTCTTAAAATATTTTGGTGCAGTTTGCCTGTAGATGGCAAAAACAACTAATCATTTAAACATCTCTTAATATGATTATTTATTTTTTTATGATTTTTGCACCATTTACCACTCAGTTTATTGTCAAAATGAAGTTTAAATATTATATTATTATTATTATTAATATTACTCCATCAGTATCTGTGTCTCAACACTTCAGATGATCTCTGATGTTGTTACCCACATGTACTCCAGGTTGCACACCATCAGCATTAACACTTTACGACTCTACTCCACAGTTATACGCTCTGCTGTCTCCTGTTTTCTTTTTTTTTAATAATTAGCATTGACTGTAGAAACTTAGTAGAGATTAAAAAAATGCACAAATCTACATGCAAATTCTATTTAATTACATATATTTTGTTGTTAAATAGACTTCCATTCCTTGTGATTTGATATTTGAGTGTGAGATTTAGGATATGTAGGATGCAGCCTGTAGATTAACTTAAGTTCACTGTGAATGATCAGTCTCATATCTTGTTGTCTGACTTGTTTTTTGCAGGTTAAGGAGCTCTTGACTTCATTCGGGCCACTCAAAGCTTTCAATCTCGTGAAGGACAGTGCCACGTCACTGTCAAAAGGTTACGCCTTTTGCGAATATGTAGACATCAGCGCCACCGATCAGGTAAAAGTGATGAGAGGTTTTATGCTGTATTAGCTGTGGAAAGCTTTGTTTTTCTGAATATTTTCTTCTTTTTCTGTTTTTTTGAGTATTTTTCATTTATTTTTCTGTTTTTCTGAGCAATTTCTTTTCTGTTTTTCTCAATTTTTTAAAATGTTTTTTTTTTCAAGTAAATGCAACACTTTCCCATAGTGCTCTGACGTGTTTCTCTGAGGTTTTCTGTGTGTTCCTCATCAGGCGGTAGCGGGGCTCAATGGCATGCAGCTGGGCGACAAGAAGCTGATCGTCCAGAGGGCCAGTGTGGGAGCTAAAAACACCAACCCTGTGAGTGGGAATGTTTAGCATTTTATCAGTTAACAAGTCATTTAGAGCTGCAACTATTAACTGTTTAATGGAGCAGTCTTAAATCCATCCATATGTTGCATACTAGTTCTTAAATTATATTTGATTAGATTACATTAAATTACTGTTTATCTTTTATAGAAATGCATTGGTAGGATTCACAGTTAGTTCAGTGTGTTGTAGTTTTCTTTCTGAAGGATCCAGGTTTTAGTAGCGAAGCTGAAATAAAATTGAAACTTAGACGTACAGTAAGGACCTTTAAAGGAGAACTCTGATCATTTTTAACCCTTATCTCATTTTCCTGAGGGTCACCCAGTGTTGTAGCAAAAAACACAACTAAAAATGATGCAAGCAAACCGGAGTTCTCCCGTGGCTACTGGACCTTCAGGATTTCTAACGCTAACAACGGGGGCAAGCTTTTTAACCGTACTGGGCGTCTAAACGCACTCAGAAAACCAATCCAAGACCTGTGGTACACGAGTCGGGTCCTTATGAGACACCACCGTGCACATTGAACTCATTTAGTGTAGAAACAGTATAAACTTTGTGTTTTTGCATGGAGTCACTCACCTCAGATAATTTTGTTGAAAAGCCATTGGGAGCTGATTGTCCAGCACAAGTTTTTTCTTGTTGCTTTGACTTGAAAAGAAATGATCCAGCAGTGAAGTAATGTGGAGATATAAGATCACAGAGCAGGAGAGCTGAGATATATGTAGATATTAGGGCTCTGTATAAGTACTCAATACCTCTCAATTATAGATTGAAACAACCCAGTATTGAGTAGTATCCAAACTCTGCCTGTCAAACGATACCTCCAATCAATTCTCTTTGTACCTGGATCATGAGAAAAATGGCATGGGGTGACTTTTACACAACAGATTTCTTTCTTTTCACATGATTAATATCAAATAAAGTTGAAAAAAAAGTATTGAAAGAAGTACTCAGTTGATATTGGTACTGGCATTGAAAATATTTAAATGATCCAGCCCTAGTAGATATACACACATACTCGCTCTGTTCTGTATATTTGATTTATTCTTGAGCTTTCATAAGTAGTTCTGCGAATGGAAATAGACTTTGTTACTTTGAAAGTAATTCTAGGACTGTGATTTTCTTTGCTTTTTCGTACTTAGAGTAAGGCTTAAATTAAATTCACAATGATTTAAAAAAGTCTTAAATTTAACGTGTTCAAACCTGCAGAATTCCTTTATATATCTTGTGGGTTTTCCTTCTGTGTCATATTGAAATATCTTCTTAAAAACTGTAAACTAAGAGGATCTATGTCTTACGATGTGACGTCTCTGTTCTTTTTGGCACACAAAAGAAGCTCAGTTTTCTCAAAATGGCAGATGGTGGGAGTGAAAGGTCATCGGAAAAAATGACTTCCAACACGTTGATCCTCTCCAGTAATGCCAAAGATACCGCACAAGGCAGAGGCAGAGGGAGGAGGGTGGTGGAGGAGTGGTAGGGTGCAGGGAGCAGCGGGGTTTATGGGAAATAAGTAATGAGCTCAGGTAGGAGATTGAGTCATTTGTTTATAGTAATTACCTGCATACCTTCCCTCTACCTTGCAGACCTCCATCATAGAGACCCCGGTAATGCTGCAGGTGCCGGGGCTCCAGAGGCTGCAGAACTCGGGCATGCCCACTGAGGTGCTTTGCCTTCTCAACATGGTGATGCCCGAGGAGCTGGTGGACGACGAGGACTACGAGGAGATCCTGGAGGACATACGAGAGGAGTGCTGCAAGTACGGCAACGTCCGCTCCATCGAGATCCCCCGGCCCGTCGACGGAGTGGAGGTCCCCGGCTGCGGAAAGGTGAACTCTTTTGTTGTTTGTTTAACAGGAACTGAACACAAACACGAGGAAGCTCTGAATGAGTGTTAAGCCCCATTTGAAGAGGAGTCATAATACAGGTGGAGGCAAGGGATGAAGTAACTGTTGTGCATCTCGGTAATTTAACTTATCGTCATGGTAACTGAGAGATATTTAGCAGAACCAAAAGAATATTTAGAAAACCAAAAGAGAATTGTGTGAAATGAATCCTTACCAGTGTTTGGGAGTAACTAGTTACATTTAAAGGCGTTACAAAATGAACGTAATCTGTTACAGTTACTGAGAATAAATGTGTCATTAAATTATAGTTACTCTTGAAAATGTTGATGATTACAAAAAGGGGTTACATCTGAAGTCAGACCTTTAAGATTTTCAATTTTTTTAAAAATATTTAACGTTATTGAATACATATATTGTTGTTTTTAATTCTTTGAAATCAATATTATTTCACATTTTGTAAATAAATCATGATGCAAGCTTAAATGGTGTCACAGCACCAAGTCTGTACCAACAGACTTTTAAACTTTTTCATCAAATATCTTTGTTTTATATTTCAAAATCTATATGAACTCATGAATACTTTTTCAAAATAAGAGATAAATCTTACTTTATGAGAAACCTGAACTTAGATTTTGGTGCTTAATGGGTACACTTTGGCTAACAGCTGAAAATATTGGTTAGAAAATAAGCCAATCAAGTTACATTATTTTGATTAAAAACTGTATTTTTTGGACTATATGTCACACTTTTTTATGGTTTTGACTGCTCTTGTGACTTGTATATTAAAATATATACAGTAATTTCACATGTACGTGCAGTTCCGTACACTCGCAGTCTCCATGCAGTAGCGTTGCATTGCAGTGCATCACAGAGAGCGTTTGCTGTCAGCTGCAGTCTGTCATCAGAGGAGTACAGGGCTCTCAAATGTCACTGGCCNAACCCGCTAGCATAACACAGACAAGTTGTCTTTCTCGTATTTGACTGTCTTCACACACTCTCACGCCATACCCGCTACCGGTTACCCACCCGGGGGAAGGGTCTGCACTCTTCGAGTGCTTTTCTAGTGTTATTTATGCTATAGTTATCTGAATAACTTGATATGTTGCGTTAATATACCAGACGCATATTCAGCCTGTTGCTCTCTATTCTATTGTTACTATGATTATAGCTCTTGGTCTCGGATTTTATAAAATAAATTTCCCTCCAAAAATGCAACTTAGGCTATATATGTTTTTTTCTTCTTCATTATGCATTTTTTGGCTGGTGCGACTTATAGTCCAGAAAATACGGTAATTGAAATAGTTGTTTTACTGTATTTTTACTGTATTACATTTTAAATAGGGTAACTAGTAATCTGTAACCTATTACATTTCCAAAATAATTTTCCCAACCCTGGTCATAACTCAGCTAAATCCTAACACACAGACAGGATATAATTATGTTGAACGTTTCTCACCAATAAACCTCCATAAATCCACCTAGAAAGAAAACATTTCAGAACTTGCCTGAGAATCATCATATTTCCTAAGTTTTCTTCAGTGACATAGTAATCCAGTGAAGTGTCTGTATGTCCATGGCTGCACTGCAAACAGGAACTGCTGATTGCTAAATCAACATACTTTTAATGTATGGTGTAAACAAACATCGGCTCCAAAGGAAATACCAGCACTTACCCATAGCTGACATTACCAGAGCTCATTTAACCAGCTTTAACGGGGTCTCGCTCTCTTAATGGTTGTGTTTTTTTTAGGTTTTTTTTT
>JANJYP010078395.1:0-16510 GCA_024605115.1 Rastrelliger brachysoma
CTCATTAGACAAATCAAATCTCATGTTTGTCACAAAGTAAATATTCATGATACATTTATTTTGGGTGTTCTCATGCGCTGTGTCCTCATTTAGACTGCACTTTCTTGCCAGTCTGCATTTACTGGTAACTAAGTCTGACTGGGTTCACTAAACTATCTGATTCTAAGGAACAGAACTAAAGAGTGGGAAATCCACCAAGTTTGCTGGTACACTGTGTGAACCCAGTGTTAATATGGAAATATGTAAACTTGACATATTCAAGTGAGTACATGTCAGTGGTGGATATGTGACATCATCTGCAGCATGAAGTAAACTAAACCCAGACATATGNATAAAGAGTGAGAAATCCACCAGGTTTGCTGGTACACTGTGTGAACCCAGTGTTAATATGGAAATATGTAAACTTGACATATTCAAGTGAGTACATGTCAGTGGTGGATATGTGACATCATCTGCAGCATGAAGTAAACTAAACCCAGACATATAGCGCATTAAGAGATTCATTAGAGGTTAATCAAAGGTTCCTAATGTGTGATGTCACACAGTATGTTTACATGACACTTGAAAAAAAAAAAGAATTATTGTCTTAATCTGACTATAACAGGACAACTGAAGTGCCGTAAACACGTTACTCTGATTGATATCAGAGCTCTCCAACTCTGATTAGGTCACATCGATAATGTGATTGGAATTATTAGACACCTATTATTCAGAGTTAAACTAGACAATACACACACCTCACGCTGGTGTATGACCCCGGGACAAAAATATCTTGAAATCACCATGACAACAAGGGATAGCGTGTACCTTAAGTACACAATAAGTAACATGTACATTATGTACGTGATGAACAAAGCTGTATGATAATTCATCTTACTGTTGTTGGAAAATGACTTCAGTTGTTTATTATTAACAAAGTGATAGATCAAATGGAAAGGAGGTCGTATTAACCCATTGAAACAACGTATATGGCCCTCTAGGGTTGAGGAGGAGGACACAATCCCGTCAGTAATTGGATTTTCTCAGTGACTGGGACAAGGACAGAAGTCCCATTAGACACCAAAATCAAATTTGGCTGTGCATGTAAACGTACTGATAGAGACCTAAAGAAAGCATCAAACATTCACAATTAAAAAGCTGGAATCAGATCATTTGAGTAGGAGAATCTGCCCCTTACACACTGTTCAGAATCAAATTTGATCTAATGTCTGTGCTGCTGAAACAAACTCTGTATGTAAATGTTCAAATTTCAGTAACTGATGTGGAATTTTAGGAATGTGAACTGGTGTAGAGGCTATTTATGAGTCAGATATGACATCCTCTGCAGGACACATAACTGCAGCGAGTGTGGAGAAGTTCTTACCAACTATCAGAGTCAGCATTCTCATCTTGTCTGGCGGGTGCAGTAACAGCTGTCTGATTGTCCTGTGAGTGGAATAAAACAGCAGACGTGCTCTCACTATACAGTATGACAGAGAATATTTATCCAAGGACAGCAGTATCTCCACAGAGGAGGAAATGAAGTGTCAAACCAACCGTGGCCTCGGTGAAGCGAGCTCCCTTCCTGTGACGGAGAACTGGAGGGATCTGGTTATCCTCCTGTCTGCTGGAGCTCCTACTGTCACACCTGAGAGGACAACACTCGCAGTTTACATCTCAGTATGAAGGAAAGAGAGCAGACACAGGAAACACAGCGCTAAAAGCTAAAATGAGTAAGCAGAGATCATTCTGGAGATTTTTTTTTTGATTAAATAATACAAATTTAGGATTTATTAAGTGAGGGGACTTAAATGTTTTCCTGTTTTCTCTGTGGTGGAAGTACAGGAACAAGAAGAGGGACATTGGCTCTAAAAAGATAATGTAGAAACATAGAAGATGAAGATTTGAAACTTCATATTAACCAGAGGTTTCAAACACCTTCTATACTTAAGTAGAAGTAGAGATACTTGTATAAAAATATACTCTGGTAAAAATACATTCAACTCTTCTACTCAAGCAGAAGTCAGAAAGTACAAGCTGTGAAATGTACTTAAGTAACAAAAGTAAAAAGTTTTTTTTTTTTTGCTGTCAGTGATACACAATACCTCTTTAGATAACTGTAAAATTTAAAAACTTCTCAGCACACAACCTGCACAAAAAAAACATACCGGACAGTGTCTCGTTTTGATGCAAGCCACATTTCAGACAGAACATAAACAAGAGTGCTGTCAGTGTTAACGTATTAATCACCAAGTGATTAAACGCCAAGTAGAGGTGCATCGACAGGACAGGCAAACATTTTTTTGGGGTGGGTCCCCCTAAGGAAACTTGGGAGTGGCACCCCCTACCAGCTGATAATGGCACATTCTGCAATGACAATAACCCCCCATGAAACTTCTCATACACTACACTGCACCATCAACACTAACCCAGTATCCTCTAGGGGGCATCTAGCCGTAATAATCAGTGGTGATGTTGAGTGATAGTGAATGTAGCTTAGCTGTAGGCTACAGTCGCTATATTTGGGAGGAGGGGGGTGCTCTACAGGCTTCTTTGCGTGTGCCTCCCAAACTCAATGTCACAGGTTGCCATTGTAATCAACCTCTGTAATGTGTGCACAGCATGCAGCATGTGTTCATGTCAGTCTGACCACTGTAGTGCTGTATTCCTGCACTGTCTGCACATTGTTGCACTTTCCTTCCTGTCGCAGATTTTGATATAAGCAGTCGTTCATTACAGAGTGACAAGGAGCGCACCTAAAGAAAAAAAGACTATTTTCCTATCACTTGTTTCCACATCACTTCTTCTTCTTATAATGTCACTGAGGTTGAAAGTAACGAGGATGTTTTGAAAATGTAAGAAGTAAAATGTACAGATATTTATGTTTAAATGTAGAGTAAAAGTAAACAGTCATCAAAAAAATAACTACTCCTGAAAATAGTACAGTAAAGTATTTGTACTTTATTACCTTTCATTACACTTCTGATATTAGCTTCATATCAACTTTTAAATCCATGTTTACACAGGAGGACTGTCTGTTTTGTCCTCCATCATTCTAACGGTCAGCATGAACAGGAGGAATCACTCCAGCATGAGAAACACACTCATGACTGTTGCTTTAAGGCAGACTTTAAAAAATTGTGAACTTGTCCTTTAAGAGCAGATGTTTACATTCTTGTGATTTCTGCTCTGGTCTGTCTGATACAGATCACGTGTCACCACTGACCACTGGGAGCAGCAAAATGACTAGAAGTAGCTAGTCTGTTAAAAAATAGCTGAGACACTTCATCATGTCACACTGTGAGTAAACATATGATAATAATAGAATATGATCCTTCTGTAGAATGTAATATGATCATGTGCATTCAGTTTTACTCTGCATGTAGGACTGGGCAGTAAATCAGTATTATATTTATACTGTGATATTTCATAGATTTTGAATATGGTAGTATGGTGATATAGAATAAGTGTATTAGTGTATTTTGTGTTCTAGTATCTGGCTTTACCTACTTAATCATCATATCCACATTATTGATGATTAGCTATCAAAAATCTGATTGTGGAAATATGTTTTGAAAGCACTGATAGTCATCACTACAATACTGTCAAAATATCAATATAGAGCTTTTTGTTTCTGCCCATGTCACCCAGCTCTACCTGCATCATATCCATACATGCATGCAACACTTATGTATGAGTATGTAATATAAATCCTATGTGGAACAATGAAACCTACTACAATATAAACAGATGTAGTTTTAATATGTAACAAATATAAATGAAAGGTTATTGCTGAAAATTGCCACCCATATATATGATGTCATATGTATATTCATATACATTTATTCATCATTTATTATAATATGATGAAAATTTCACTTTAACTTGAACAGAATAATGCTAACTTACTTACTGTTTGGGTCAAATTTAACAGTTGTAAAAACACCACAATATTTTAAAATGTTATACTTTTGTATAGGTGCTACGGATAGGTCAAACTTGCCCTATATCTATAAACCTGTGTTTTAGTGAAGTGAATAGTTGATAGTATTAATAAAACAGTAGTTATGATGTAGCAGTGAAGACTGATGGCTCTAATGGTTCTACAATAAAGCCCACACTTCCAGAAAGTTAAAGTCATTTTCACTTTACATCAAATACATGGAAATCATTATTGCTATGTTGTATTTTCATGTCTACAGTAAAATAGGACATGACATTGTGTGATAGTAGCTGTTTATGAGTGGTGTAAAAACTAAAAAATGCACTCTCTGCTCAACAACAAACACACAGCCTTTTAGTTCTAGTACAATAAAAAAGGCTATTCTATCCTATTCTATTATAGATTTATTGATGCATTCTAACTAATCTGTTTTTCGACATTTAGTGTGGATTCTGAGACATAGTGTGACGATGTAGAACAGCATGTAAGAGATAAATAAATTCAGCCATATTGGTGTGTGTGTGTGTGTGTGTGTGTGTATAGTCCTCGTCCCTTTTCCTTCAGGCCACAGTCACTCTATCCTCATAAGGCCTGCCTTCATTTCCATCATCAGCCTACATAGATCACTTCAGTACATTTAAGGAAATATGTGAGCAAACTGAGAGAGGCCGGGTCAGAACAGTCCCATCCATTGCCATAACACTGCTTTCCCCCCTGGGTGTTTCTCAATGTATCAAGGAACTGACTAAGAATAGAAAGCCTACCTCACGTCTTCTGTGTTTTCCCTGGCGGAGTCTGAACTCTGAAGCTCAGCCTCAGTGAGATCACTGCCATCCAGAGGAACATCACCACCCCACTCTCCTGCGCTCTGCTCCTCAGGAAACAAACACTGCTCCTGGGCTTCAGACGCCAAATCAGTCTCCTGGTTGAGTTTAGAGATCACCTAAAAAGAAGGAGACACATACATGTACCGTTACTTATATATTTCAAACATCTCTGACTTTCTAAAGACCATCCAACAGCAGCTGAAACCTTAGCCACAGCACAGCAGGGGGTCGTGTCTGAGTTATTCCTGTAACCCAGGGTTCCCACTGGTGAACATCGAAGTCAGGACCTTTCAACTTTTCTCCTTATAACGTGAAACTTATTATGTTATAACTTGAAACTTATTACATTATAAGGTGAAACTTATCTTGTTAGAACATGAAACTGATATTTTTTCTGGTGTGGCATCAGTATAGCCTGGCTAACACCAGACCTCAACTCAGTGCGTGGTTTATGAAAGCCCAGAGCTGTACGAATGTCTATCAAATGCTTCTGTACGTAGCTTACAACCAATCATATCAAACATACTCAATGACATATGTACAGCGACTAAAATATGAGGAAAAAACAATGGGATGGAGAAATAACATACTAGACTACTGCTGTTTGTGCTAGCATCACTACGCTTCTGTATGTAAAAAAATATATTCCCATAACTTCCTGGGCAAGGTATAAATTCAAACACTTTCAATAACCTATGTCTCTTTATTCATATTTTAAAAAACTTTCCAAGGCCTGGATTTTCTTTTTTCAAATTCACAAACTTCAAGGACCTGTGGGAACCCTGGAAACCAGACAATCTAACAATCACTATCTTTTTTAAAGGCCAGGTGAACAAAGGTGTAAACAGAGAGAGAATTTGAACTTATGTCTGCAGCTCTCTTTACTCTTCGCACAGATGTTCCTTTCACCTCACATCTGTATAACTGAGTGCAACAAGGTGAATGTGTTTGAGGTGAAGCAGCATTATTTCATTCCATATCCTATAAACCTTTTTGCCTTCAGACAGTCAGACAACACATCATTTTAAGTACACTGAGCTCTTCCCTCCTCTGTTAATCAAGATCAGAATCTACCGTTGTACCATTGTTTTCTAAAAGAAAGTCTATATATTTAAAAAAATCCAGTAAACTTCTACAACCTCATGGGAAGTTACTAGATATAGTCACTTGCCCAATAAAAGGTTAAGGGACATTAATGTGTGCAGGAAATTTCATAACAGTCTATCCAGCAATTGTGGCTAAAAACCACAAATGTCAACCTCGTAGTGGAGTTACAGTAAAAGTCAGGAGATGATTTACGCCTGGGAACTTTGTAGGTCTCTATTAAATTGTTGTGTATCTTTAACAAGGTTGCAGCTCTCGGCCTTGGCTCCAAACATCAACAGTGTTACAATCAGTGGTTTCTCTATTTGCTTTGAAAGCTTTGTGTCAGTGCAGCTCAATCTGTGGTAACATGAGTACGTCCAGTAAGCTCACACTGCACACTTCCAACAACCTGCTCATCTAGTATAATGGTAAATGATAAATGGGTTGTGCTGAGGGTTAGAACATCTAAATATTATTTTACTGCAGCAAACTACTAATAATAGTATGTTAATTGTATCATTATCTATCACAGTGTACATGTTATATGACAGAGTCTATGTTATTAAAAAATGATGTGATTCTATTCTAGTTGAACATTCTCTCTCTCTCTCTCTCTCTCTCACACACACACACACACACACACACACACACACACACACACACACACACACACACAAAGAAAAATTACATTAAAACTATTCTCAAGATTAACAGACCTTCATAAATGTAACTTATAAATCCACCTCCTTTGCTCCTTTGATATCTATTGCATATGTGACTATGTGACACAGTTTCCACTGGCCTCTAGGTTAGGAAACAGTCATGACCTGGGAAATAGATTAAAACCCTTTTCTTTTTTCAGATAGAAGACTTTGACCCAAATGTATGATACACGAGAGATTCAGATAGGGGTTAGTTTGCATCTAGTGTTGAGTGTCTTAGCATGCTAACATGTTCTACTTAGAACNGTTCAGATAGGGGTTAGTTTGCATCTAGAGTGTTGAGTGTCTTAGCATGCTAACATGTTCTACTTAGAACTAAATACAGATTACAGCTGAGGATGTATAGCTAGACGTCTTCATTCACCCTCTAAACTTAATCATTTTATCTGAAATACCTGTTAAGGCAGAATAAAGTCAGCACACTGTAGCTCCCAATTCATGTATAGTTTAATGGGATATCAACAGTGACACTGGGAGCCACTTGCTCCTCTTCAGACTGTAAAAGTCTTTTGGTCCAACACCTGTTTTTATTTTTACTTTACTTTTACCAAATGTGTGCATATACCACACAACCTTTTTTACCAGGGCTGTCTATACCTATGATTGTAGTCTGCCCAACTGTTTCTGATTTATAGTTTTGAGTCATCTTTTGATAAAAGAGAAAAAGTTTCCAGCTTGTTAAATCTAAATATTTTGTGCTGTCTGACAGTGAAGTGAGTACCTTCGGATGGTGAACTTTTGGTTGGGACAAAACAAGACACTTTAGGTCATATCTTGGGCACATTTTTCAGTTTCCTGACATTTTATAGCCCAAACAATTAATATATTAATCATAAAAAAATAATCAACAAATTAATTAATAATGAAAATGTCCCATTATTTGCAACCCTTGTCAAGATATTTACCTCATTGTGTTCTTGTAAAAAATCCCCTCCGTTCCTCAGGTCCTCCTCCAGCAGGTTTAGAGGTTCGTCTTCTGCCAGAGTCTCTGACACTGGTGCTGGTTGGAGAGCAGATACACTCAGAACAGAGGGCCAGCTCTGCATCTCATTATCAGGCGGCTCTGTAAACATGGGCTCCTCTTTGTCAGGGTAGAACAGATCCATGGGCTCCATGAGATCACCGGTCAGATCCTCTGTGGGAGAACTTCGGTCAAAGTCTGAATAAAACAAATTCATGTCTCTGGACATCATCTTACCATTGGGTTGCATGTTATCTGGATCGGTCTGCAGTGTGGAGGCTGTCAAGACAGGAATAGTTTCTTCCTGTTTATCTTGGTGCTCATTAGGTTGATCTTTTAAATCTATGTCCTGCTCAGTATTCACAAGATGAGTTTCAACATCTGTAGAAGACTGATTGATCAAATCCTCAGGAGATTCCTGTTTGGCTTCACTTATCTCCATGCTATCTATTGTCCCTGGTCCTGATATGTGTTCATCTGAAGAATTCCCGATGCCATGTTCATCAGTATCATTCAAATGCCCGTCTGTAATTTCCTCTAAAGTTGGTCCTTTTTCTGATATCAAAGAAGAAGCAGTCTCATGAAGGTTGCTGGCATCTTCTTCCTTGGAATCACAGGCCAGTGCACCAGGATTTGCATGGCTCTCGACATCTGTGTCAGTTCCCTTACTTTCTTGCACCTCTGGTTGGGGTACATCTTCAACCCCAGCGTGATCTTGTACTTTTTGGTCACATATTTCCTCTTCCTTCTGTTCTTCTGGCTCACTGGAAATAGAGATGAGAGGAATATTAATGCCAGTGCATGAGTCCAAACTTGGTGTTGATTCTCCACCATGAGTCTTTGTGCTAATGTTTTCTTGGGGATCTGGGTAGCCTCTTAGAACTTCTTCACTTTGTATTTCTTTGACAGTCTCATCCTTTTCCTTTACAATCTCTGACTCATCCTTTGACTTCTCTTTTTCTTCCCCTAAAGAAGATTCTATTTCCTGGCCTCCAGTTTCAACTTCAGGGTCATTTCTCTCACTCAGACTATCAGCTTGACCATTCGATAGTCCTTCATAGTCCTGTGCATCCGCAGTGACGTCCATAATTTCTGGTTCAATGTAAGAACTTGCTTCAACGCTGTTCTGCTCCACAAGTTCTTCAATAATATCAGGAGGTGGTAGTTCAGTGTCGAGGCTGGGCTGGGATTGATTAGTTTGATCAGTTTCATGGAGATCTCCACCACTAGGATTGGCCGGTTCGTCGAGCTCAAAAGTAGGTTCTTGCTCTGTGGGCACTTCATCTTTTTGAGGCAGAATTGTATCTACCTGCTTAGAGTCTACTTCTTTTATAACATCAGCTTCTTTCTGGCCAGGCACTTCTTCTAGTGACAAGTCTTGCTCATGATTCTCAAGGTTTTCCTCTTTGACTTCTTGATTGTCCTCCAGATTTTTCTCGGTATGTCCTTGGATCCTATCCTGAGCGCTCTCCAATGAGCTCAATGAGTAAATCCCTTCATCGATGTATGACTCAGTAATGGACTGGTCATCAGAGACTCTGTCCCCTACGGCAGGGACAAATCCTTCATCGAGATTGGTGACCTCCACAGGGGTGGCACGGTACACATCCCAAGCTGTTCCGCTGTCACATAGTGAGCTGTCACTTCGACTCTCGCATAACTTCTCTGGCATCACTCCAAACTCGCTCTCCACCCAGGAGTCTGGTGAGCTGATAGCTGAATCGCCCATGATTGACTCTGTGTTCACCAACTCTGGTACTGAAGAGCCAGGAGAGTGAGTGTAAGACAGCTGTGGGGAGTCTGAGATTGAGTTGGGTAAAACCTCACTGTCAGATTCCTTGGGGTCTTCTACCACACTACTGGAGTTGTCGTCCATGTGGGGAGAATCCAGTAAGAAGTCGTCGCTAGACCACGAGCGAGATGCGGCTGGTCTGAAGCGAGTTGATAAAATCCCTCTGTCCTCTGACACGGAAGAAATTAAGATTTTGGGTGGTGGTTGAGAAGAATCCTTCTGGAACATGTAGGACCTCTCTCTCACTCGGCTTCGGCAGGCGCCATTCCTCGCGAGGTTGTAGTCAGGGTCACGGAAGTTGAGTCGACCCATTGAAACGCTTCGTTCAATCAGCTTGCAGGGTTCCTCCGGCTGAGACAAACAAAGAAGTTAGAATATATAAGTATAGTATAATATAAGTTAGATATATGATGTCTGTGTATTTGTCAAACTGATGTAAAGACTTGTATAATCATAAGGACTTATACCTCCTCCATTCCAGGGAAGTGTTCCAGGAACTGTGCCACATATGTCATGATGGATTGCTCATCTGGTGCATTGATCATCACATCTGGACAGATACAGAACAATTACCACAGTGACATTTTATAAAAAAAGACTTCCATGTCAATTATGCCTCCTCCTAACCATCATAAGCCTCCTTTCAGAGTTACACTTTATTATGTAAATGTCATGGCAAAAGGATCATGTTACATGTTGGTCTCATGTCTGAATAAAAGCAATGAATCTCTTTTCTGTAAAACTGCTGACGTCAATCTTACAAGGTTGACCTCATTAATATTTCTGTAATATTTCTCCAACGTGGCACAAGTCCAAGCTGAATTTTATCACATTAACACAAACGCTACGACAGCACAAGGCCAAAGACACAAAGAGAGATTTTGACATTGTTGAGCAGCTGTCTCGTGTCAAGGAAGTCTGTATAAATGGTTTTTGCTTATTTTTTTAAGCTCATAATTCAAGGAAATGGGGAAAAAAATCATCTGGAAAGTGCATCAATCATCGAACAGTCTCTCTGCATTTTCATCAAATCCAACTGTTAACAATATGAATGTCCAGCAAAACCTTTTATATCCATGTGAGCTAACAGGAATTAAATGAGAGTCACAACCTAATGACCAGTTCAATCCTGCTCTAATATTTCACTGAAACATGAAGCTTATATTGTATACACTTAAGAGTGTACTCTGTGGGGAAGCAGGAAAAATCTTCTCAGTTACACTTCTAGAAGTAATATATTTTCTATATTTGTAGATTATATGATATAATTTCACAATTATATTCTTTTCAATTCTTTCACATTTTACAGTGATAATGATACTTTTTTGGTGGAAAACCACATCAGACCATCCTTCCAAACAGAAGTTCTTTATGTCTTCATACATGTCTGAAGATAATCTCTGAAGTTTCAATGGCATTAAATAAACACCTTTTACTTTTGGCTTTTTACCTTCATGCATAGATTCACATGTGATGGATGAACAGCATAAATACTGCACTAACTACAGTAGATTGAGCCAGCATGCCCATGTGGGCTCCATAAGGGTTCGATTAGGGCTGCAAATATGGGTCCCAGGTGGGTTTGTCTGCAGTTTCTATGGTGACCCCACCAGTGTTTGCACATATGGGCTTCAAGTGGGTTCTGACTGGGTTTCAGGTGGGGCCCAACTGGATGAGACCTATGTAGGCCCCATATGTTTGCCTATATGAGGTCTATGTGGAATCAGAACGGGCCTTAAATTGGGCCCATTTAGCCAGCCCACACAATTTGTCCTGTTTATGCCATGCCCACTCAGTAAGCATGGGCGATATGTCAAAAATTTCCTACTGGCAAGCATCAGCCTATCAATCAGTTATTGCTGATATATTTGCCTGGTGCAGGGGGCTTTGATTGTGGTCAGCCACAAGAGCGTTCAGGTGAAAGAAGATGAGGACGATGAAGCAGACGATGAAGAGGACACTCTGTGGCCTCTTAGGGAGAGTACAAACCTTTAATTTAAACATAAAGCCACTAGGTTATATTGTTATTAGTTTAAGAATAATCACAGAGATTTTAGAGTAAAGCTGAAGACGGGCTGAAAACGGCTGTGTGCGACATCATTTTAAACAGCGTCTCATGACTGCAGAACAACACTTTGGCTCACAGCCTCTAGATGAGCAAACAGGTGAGAGAGATCAGGATAACATAAATGTGCTGCTGCGCTGTTATGATGATCAGGGCCCATAACTGCATTTTTTTAAATGTTGCTGATAAAGACACGGTAGAAATGACGTTACCAGTCCTAATACACGCACACTTTTAATTGCGCTCTACACAGTAATTATGAACTCTGTTTAATTCTGTGCAGGCAGACTGTTGACTAAACTAAATAAAACCACCAAAATATCGCCCAAAAAAATCGCCAAAAACGAAACAAACCGTGATGGACTCAGCCAATTGGCAATATATTCGTCCAGTTCCCCAAGTCTACCACTCAGCACCCACATAGTCTACATTTAACTCATGTGGGCCCCAAATAGACATGCTGGCTGGGTTGTTCATGATATCACAGCGTCACAGAACAACTTGGAAATAACTGAACTCCAGAATATTCAGACTACAATGATGTATAAAATATTTTCTTGTTACCCTCAGGATCCAAGAGGCGTGGGATACCCAGACTAAAGTGGGCTATCCTGAAGGCCTCCTCCAGGTTTTCCCTGGCACCCCTCAGCAGTGCCTTCCTCATGTCCACCAGGCTGCTGTCAATGGACTTAATGACTGCCAGGAAGGCAAGACCACTTGTCCAACTCTTCCCAAAGTCCTGCACTGCCACACTGTACCTAAGACAAGACATATACAGTGACAGTGTTATATTTAAAAGGCAACTAACATTTAATCTAACTATCTTTATTCAACATGGCAGAGCACACTCACTTGCGTGTTCTTTTCTGCACCCACTGCAGCAGCTTCTTGATGGCCTTGCTGTGTTCTCGCATGGCCGCCAACGCCGACTGTCTCTCATCTGACGGAGTGCTGCTGTAGGACGTATCAGAGTCTGAGCTGGTGGGGATGGATGAGAGGCTGGAGGAGGAGGGGAACTGGCTCCTGATGTTCCCGGTCAGCTCCTTAATCTAGGAGAAGACACAGAATTGGATTATATTCACTGCATTGGCCTGAAGTCAACTGTCTAACAGCTCAATTATTGAAGAAAAGCTGGTATTGAGCCAGAAAGACAGTGCCTAATAAAGACCAGGTTGTAATTCTTACCTGTAATCCTTAAGCCAAAAACGACTTAGTGGTATTACTTATTCTATTCATGTCCAGTGCATAAGGTTGTTCTTAGAATCTATTATATCCTAGGTGTAGAATAAAATCCTTACCAGCTTAAAATTCCATGTAAGGGCAACACAAAAGGTGAAAACTCCAGCTGGTAACCGGATTTACGGTTATCATGGTAACCATGACAGCATGTAAACACTGCATCTGCCGTCATCCAGTTATGTTGTAATCAAAGCCCTTAAACACAGAGGATATGTCCAGACCTGATTGTGTGGTTGGACTTTACAGATGAGATTAAAGGGGCACTCTTACTATTTTATTAAAAGATGAGTTAAGTCATCATGGAGAGTATTAGTCAGGCTTTGAGAACAGATGTGAAATGTTCTCTGTGGCTTCTGTGGGAGCTTTTCTGAAGTCTGAGAAAATAACCCTGATGATGCCATCAAGACCCAGAGACAGTTATAAAAAGAAAGCCACGTTATACTGGAGGTGTCTCCATGAGGGTCCAATGAAAAGAGGCTGTTGGTTCCGTTATGTAAAATGTAGGATCCATTGTTTTTTGTTTTAGGAGTTTGACCTTTCACAGAGACTGAACAGTCAGGACATCTCAAACTATGCAGCACAGATTTTCACAATTAAATACATGCTTCAATACAACTGTATTTAAAAACTGAATCAGAAATTAACAATCATATACACTTAGAAAAGATAATCACTAAGCAACAAGATAAATTTCTCTATTCTCCACAATATTACCATTACCATCCTTATACCTGCTGCATCTATCAATCAATTCAATTCAGGTTATTTTATTTATTGTTGTTGCCATATTCGCTCTTCTTTTTTTGAGATGGAAGATGGAAATATTTCATCATCAGACAAAGATGAAAACTCACAACTGCTTTTTATTGATTTGTGTGACTCTTCCCTCTGAGGGGACACGTGGTCAAACATTCAGATATGTAGTGGTTTTTCATTTGCCCTCTCCCTCCCTGGAAGTTCCCTCTATTTCAGGAAAGCACTCGATATTCTCAGGGACCCAGGACATTCACTCTTAGAACTGCTGCCCTCATGCAAAAGCTGCAGGACATTGTAATCACAAACTAACAGATCCAATAACATCAGAGCCAAAACTGCACTACACACAGCACAAACTGGCTCTCTGCTATTATCTATTATTCTATTTTTTCACTTTTGAAATTAGTTTCACAAATAATTTCTAATTTTCACACAAAAACCAAATAACCTCATACATTAAGATTTTGTGAAACTATAGTCAGTCATGAATTTCATGATAAAATAAGTATCATCGGCTTTTATTTTTTTAATGCTATTTCTACCACTGTTTTCTTCAACAATGTCAAAAAAAACCCAAATTTTTTTTTTTTTTTTTTTTTACCAATTGCACATTAAGAGCATTAAATGTGTTAAAGAAATACAACCTAATATGATGAAACTACTGCATGGAAGTAAATCTGTAAATCTGTGCCAAATGTTTTTGCACCGCAGTAAAAGTTTGAATTTTAAAAGCCATTGAATTATAAGCACTTTTTTTTGTTTTACTCTGAATATTTTCCCCCAATGTTTAAAAAAAATTCAATGTCAAAAATTCAGACTAAACATGTGGGTAACCAGAGGCAATCGATCCCTGAATCAGATTTACTTCCATATTACTGCTCTCCAAGTTGTTAAAATCATCATCAGCAGTGCAAATGGTCAAGGCTGAGTCCATCAAAGAAGCTCAGTGTGCGCTGCTCATCATTAGCATTTACCCCAGCTCAGACCTGCCAGTTCAGACAGCTTCTCACAGTAGACAGCCTCCAGAATGAGAGGGACAGTCTGAGCGCACTGTAGAGATAATTGTTTCCTCATGGTGTCTGTCCAAAGCACTGAACCGCAGTGTGGATTACGTAATCTACCAGGCGAGCTGCTCTTTGATGGACTTCAGTGAATGGAAAGTGCACAGGCTGTGAAGCAGACACTTTATTGTTACACTTGACCTCACTGTGCAAAAAGAGAAGTGGAGGTGAAAAAAGGTGGCTGGATGGAAACTCGCGGTACAGAGAAGAGTGGAGGAAGAGGTTTCAAATAAAAGTACGCCTAAAAAAAAAAAAGTGTAATTACCTGGAAGAAGAGGATGATGTTCCAGATGAGTCCCAGGATGATGGAGGAGTTTCCATCGGCGACGTCAGCAGCATCGATACTGACCAGCTTTACCTGAAGACGTAGCAGCACATGTTCTGTATGTGTGAACCTCAGCTATTCGACACACATACACTACCTTCATACTGACACACACACACTACCTTCATACTAACACACAGTGATACTCACATTTCTCTCCTCAAGGAAAGACAGCACCTTGGCGATGTTGTTGAGTCTGAAGATACGATGGGAGGACTTCTTGAAGCCGTGAAGCTGGGAGATGATACATGAGGAAAGTGTTATCAAACCTGTCTGTATAACCGCTGTTCAGAGAACTGCTAATGGGATTATTACACAAAACACTGTAAAAAAAAAAAATAGAGTCTGACCAGTTTGCAGCCAGAGAGCTCCTCCAGCAGGGCCATGAGGATACGTCCATCCTGGATGTCCCGGAAAAGATCATTGACCTCGATGGGCGGGTCACACTGAGAATGGAGGCAAAGAAAGAGGAAAGATAACATTAGATGTTACTGTTACATTAGACATTATTATTCTTTAAAAAAAAAAAAAAATCAGCATTCAAACATGTTTGTTGAATCCCCCATGTTCTATAAAATATTCTCCTGCAACAAGAATAGTGGTTGTAAATGTTTTCAAACACAAGCAATAAATAAACATATATTAATAACTGATGATGAATTTATGAATGTGAATAGAGACTAATTATGACCCAGAATATGAACAGTATGTAATGATGTGTAATGAATATGTATGAGTTAAAGGTTCAGTAGTGACCACTAGGGGCAGCAAACAGCTACAGTCAGAAACACATGAAGAGAAGCAACAGGTGTTAATGTGTTAATGTGCATGAGAGGATTCACCGTGTTATGTTGTTGTAATACAGATTATGAAAGGATCAGTCACACCACACAATGACATTGTGTCACACTGCATGCCATCCTGAACTAATATACGTGTGTGTGTGTGTGTGTGTGTGTGTGTGTGTGTATGTGAGAGAGACATTTTTGTGGTTTTTTATTTCTTTTCTCTTTTTCTCTCTCCCGCTCTCTTTTTTCTTTCATTTTTTTTGTTGTATTATATTTTTGTGTAGTGTTGTGGGTTTATATAACTGTATTGATGTTTCTTTTGTAGACCCCAGGAAGAATAGCTGCTGCCCAGCACAGTGGCTCATGTCAATCCTAAACAAAACTAAACTACATTAAACTAAACTAAATTCACAAAATAACAAAATAGACAGTATGTGTTTTGTGTGCAGCTACTTATGAGGCTAGAACTAATATATCTGGTTGAGTTGATGTTGACAAGCTAGGAATCGCTAGTCATGCTATACTAGTAACAGTAGACATGTTAGCACTAGTCGTGTTACGCTATACCTGTATATATGTTAGCATAGTCATATTATATGAGTAACAGTAGACGTGTTAGCACTAGTCATGTTACACTAGTACCTGTAGATATGTTAGCGCTACTACCGGTAGTCATGCTACACTATACCTGTAAATATGCGAGCATAGTCATTACACTAGTAACAGTAGATATGTTGTATAGTAGTTAACAGCTTCTTTCTATGTTTTCTCTGTACTGAGACATTTCCCCCCTTCAATATTATGTTCCAGTGTTATTACACTGAAGCTCATTAGCTGGAGTTTTTTTTCAAAATACTTATTTGTACCATTGATTATTATCTTATAACTACCTACAAGCCATTCTCATTCAACTATTTAGCTCACACTCAGATGACAAGAGTAGTTTAGTATAAGCAGATGGTGTAA
>JANJYP010078421.1:0-26593 GCA_024605115.1 Rastrelliger brachysoma
TGTGTTCTGCTGCTGCCCCTCCCCCTACTCCCTCACTCTGCTACCGAGTCAGCGTGGTTTGCTTTCTATTCATTTCAATCTCTCTTCCCTGAGAATTAACAGCCAGCTGTAAAAAATGTAGCACCTAACCTGTAAAGTTTGAAAACTGCTGTTTAAGTTGTGCTCTCATTTGAAAATGTATTAAACCCCTTTATGAAGGTCTTATGTTTTTGTTTGAATTGTTTACTCATGCTTTAATACCACTGTTCCTGAATGCATCTTGCTGCCATTGAAGGCGGGTTATTACTCAAGTTTGTTTCTTATGGTGCTTTTGGCAAACCTGCCTATTGATAAACCAATAAACCACTATGGATTTATCATGTCACTGTGGTTTTATTTATTCCTTTATTTTCTACTGCTGTGACAAAAGTCTTTCCTGGAAATGGAACCTGGAAATGTTCATATCAGAGGCCACTGAAGACAGTTGTGGTATTGCAGTACATTCTGTGGTGAAAAAAATAATTCAATCTGTCTGAAGAAGTGTTCTTGTGCTAGTTGAGCATATTTTCCATCCATAATATGAAAACCAAAACATTTCTTGTGGGTGCTGCAGTTTCAGTTTTTCAGAGTTAAACACAGCCAAACAGAGGTTTGGATTTCAACTCATGTCAACTCTCAGCACTTTGTGATGCAGGCACTAGACGTGTGTTGTTACAGACAAAATATGTACTCATGCAAACAATTTATATATGTTCTTCATGCTGGCCTGACAATTGTGTGGTGAGTTAAAAAAAACACAAAGGAAGAAAACACATCTCAATGACTAAGACACTCCAATGTTTTATATAGTTACAGTCAGAGATTATCGTCTGGATAACTCTAAAAGCCATGGTAGCTTCCAATGGACTGCATTACATGCTCAATTAACCCTTTCATGCATAATGGTCACTACAGTAGACAGATATTCAAAAGCTGTTTTCTTATACATGGATTTTGATGCATAATTACATTCAGACACTGCAATGCATCATCACATACACTACCACAATTTCTGCAGTCAGTTTTTTTGGTTAGTTATTAGAATGTAATTTGATGAAAAAAGAAAATGAGTTTCAAATACTTTCCTTCATGTCTATTTTAAAAAATAAGGGAAAAAAAAATAACTGAGGTTATCATAATTCATGCATGAAAGGGTTAATATATACTATACATGCATGTACTGCTTTGCTCCATTCATGATATCATTTAGACTCAGTTAACAACACCACTGAGAATATCTACCCATCATACCAGCAAATAATTTTGACATTACATCAATTAAGGATTAGCAAAATCAAGCTACAATAATAATGTTTCATCTTAAAAATTATTCGATTAAATATGTAAAGTGAAAGTATTTCCTCCGATGACAATTCAGTCAACCAAGCTTTAATTGTAAAGCTCTATTCATACATTGTAATGTTATACAAAGTGCGTAATACAGTCAAAAAAAGCAAATCCATAAAAAACAAGAACTAAGGAAACACTATCCTGACTCTAATCAATATGCAGTGAGAGATAAATAAAAGATAATGAAATATTAATAAAATATCAAAAAATATAATTAGGAATAAAAGAAGTATCTGTTGGCTCTGAAGTTGTCCTCGGTTTCATTTGATTTAATATTGCTTTATTTTCAGGTTTCTCTGGAATTTGTCTTGCATCACAAGGCGATCCTGTTTTACACACATAACAAAGCATCAAAAATAACTATGAATAGGCAGTGCATTCAGTCTCCCCAGTTACCTGCTTTCACTATTCAGTGTTTAGTTGGAAAAAACACACAGATGGGCTGAGAAGGAGGAGCAAATTTGTTTTATGCAATCCATGAAACATTTTAATTTCTTTCAGCTCTTTGTTGTGGTTTTTCAGACCACAAGGACACTGTCAAGGTTTGTCATTCTCATCATCCTTATTTCCAGTCATAGGCTAAGAAAGACAGTGGGCAAGTGATTTCAGCAAAAAAAGACAAACTAATTGTGCAGTACCTGACTAGCACCACATGGTAAACAGACAAAGTTAGAAACTTCTTGGTCTTTTCTGTTGCAGGAGTCTAATGACCTGTAACTTGAAGTCTCCCATAGGAACATCAAAGCACGTAGAAGCTGCAAATTCAGCTGCCAGAGAACCAAATACTCTCTTTCCCTCAGGAGTTAGAGGAGACCAAAACAGAGCCAAAAGGAGAGTGAATACTGGGCTTGCATTCACTAGTTAGCTAGAAACATGACTCTTGATGTGTTCAAAGACAACTATCTGCCAAAGATATTTGCTATAATAACTTCATGAGGAGATACCATGGCTGTGTAGTGTTTTATCTTGTTCTGCTGCCCCAAAAGTGGCCTGGAAAAACCCTGTTAATACTGCTTAAATTTGAGGGGATTAAGCAATGTGCAGGGTTTTTAATTTCTCCAAAATTCATTTCCCTCCTCTCATTAAAATATCCCAGCAGATATGATCTCAAATTCAATCAGATGGAGGAAATTTGGCTTATTAATGACTGACAACTGTATCCTCCAAATAAATAATATATGTGACAGCTCCTCTGATGTACACAAAAGAAAGCTTGGAATAAAAAGGATGTTGTACAAACCTTTTAAAAGATGTAAGACACTGATTAATTCAAACAGAACATCTGATCAGACATGTCAAAAGGAGCTACAAATACAACTACTACGACACTGTCACTTGCTGTGCCATTCTGAGCTCCTATATTACAGTATATCAGTTTACAGAGCATTACATCACTAATGCAAATACTGTACGCATGTTAATCCTCTTCTTCCTGTATGACTTCAGAGGGATGTGGCAGGCAGACAAACAGAGGCTTTGAGGCTGACTGATAAGAGGTTGTGTTGCTCATGGCGGGTTGGTTAACATACCTGGTCGCTCCACCAATCTTTCTGTCAGCAAGGCAGGATTTAACATGCAGAAAACACTGTGTCAAGTTTGTTCTTAATCAGCATTGATTTGGCTTGAACTTTTTGTTGATACATCCAACAAAAAGTAGCATTAAGGACAAAATGATGTTAACAGGCAAGAATAAAATCACTTCCCTTTTCTTTCTTTCTTTTTTTTTAACAATATATTGTTTTAATATAAATACAGCAGGAATGAAAAAAGCATTTACACATTTTATTCAAAGTCTACTATAATTATTTCTTCTTGAGAGCATTTCATATATTATTTAAGGATCCCAGCCATGTTAAGATGTTCATAAAATATTCTATTACTGCTTTTATTATTTTTGTTATGCTTATTTTACTGTAAAGCACTTTGGTAGGCCAAAATGTGTAAATCTAGTGTTAAATTCTGCGCATACATTATTTTGCACGGTGGCGCTCAAACATCCAACTAAAGGAACAAGAAGAAAAAACAATCAAGTGAAAGTTTAAATATATTAAATAATTTTAAGAATCACATTGAAGGAGATAAAGAGATTAAGATTTATTGCCGCTCGTAAAAACATATATATACAATACATATTGTTTTGCTACCTGCACATTATTTTGTATATGAGATTGAACTCTTAGGTAGGCCTTTTACAGCTGGCTAATTAATACATATCCCATTTGTTTTAAATTTTTCACTTGATATACATGTTTCTTTAAAAGGTCTACTTTTAATTAATTAAATACTTGTTTACAGTATCATATTCTATAAGCACTAGGTAATAAAAGAACATTTTAAACATTGGTAAACACTATTAGTACAAAGAAAAGTTGCAAAAATTCAGTGGTGATCAAAAGTAATGTTATACCTACATAATAACATAAAGGTAAAAGTGACAGTCACATCTTGACCCACAGCTTCTGTACACGCTGAAAATATAAAATATTATATATTTACATGTTTTTCACAGTGTTGTACCCATCATATTTAGCTCATCATGACTCAATTTCTTTACACTCTTCCATCTTTTCTTCATTCATCCCTCCAGCTCAGGAAAAGAATCAGCTGTCAGCAACTTTATCTCTGAATGCTGCAGGACCAGGAGCGAGGAATCACCAGCTCCCAGAAACTGTTCTGTTAGGAAAGAGTCAGAGTTTGTCTAAATATGCATACAGCTCATCTTTTCCTACCCCTTCCCCTTCTAGTAACATTATCTGTAATCCTTTTACATATGTATTATCATCATTTATTGTCACATAATAGTCTATTTTTGCAGATGCCACTGCTATTATCTGTCTTAAGCCAGAGTGTGTGTGTGTGTGTGTGTGTGTGTGTGTGTGTGTGTGTGTGTGTGTGTGTGTGTGTGTGTATTTGTGATGCCACTGGCTTTATCAGGGCATACACAGAGATAGCGTAGTTCATAGTAGAGTAAGTAGTAGAGTAAGAATGTTAAGTACATCTGTGCCCATCTGTCATGAAAATCCTCCCCCCACATCTGTGACTTCATCAAATGCTTGAGGTTGAGGAGGGCTTTTTAAGGGTTAAATACATGTCAGATTTTCACAAAAGCTATAGTATATAAGGTTATGTGTGTCAGTGGGGTGTATTCTGGGTGTGTTATCTCTTTAAAAACATGTTTATACACATTGGACATGTATATACATATGTATTAACAGATACTCATGAATGAATGCTGAGAAGCACAGATGATAAAGCCAGGATAATGAAAGAGTGAAAGCAGTTATTTGTTCAACAGGCACAGTCATCTGGCTACTGACGTCTGCGTGACGTCCAAGTTGAGCACGATGGTTGCGTAATCTAGTTATGCTGTATATATCTGAGTTTTTTCCTGATGTTTCAGTTTAGTCTTAGTATCAGTTGTATTTAAAGTTTATTACTTGCTAGCTTCAGAGGTTAAAGTGTGGTCTACTGATGTCATTGTAGTGCTATGGACTCTGTCTATTTAAAGGAAAGGTTTTTTAATCTTTGTTTAGTCATGCACAACGTCATCATCATCATTCCATTCTGTTGCATCTCCACAAATATACTAATTTAATCAGCACAAGGGTTACTATTGCACTGCCCCTTGTAGCCTTTTCACCTCCTGCTGAGTGTACGGTATATTGGTGGATTACGTACCCCTGTTCGAGGACAGTGTATCTGTGCATACCATTCCTGGCAGTACAGACACACCTGGACGCCCTGACCAAGGAAGAGACACGCCCACATGATGACATTGAAGACAGGGCTCTGCCGTTTGTCGTTCATGGTAAAGTTGAACACCACTAAGAGAGGATGACATGACATGAATGGATGTTGTTGATGTTGTTTTTTTTGGGGGGTTGTCTGTAGTTAAACTGTAACACTTTGTGTACAGGCTGTGAGGACATTAGTAAGGGACAAATGGTGAAAGAACAAAAAGTACAAATGAACACATTTTGGCAAATGACAACTTTGAGTTGAAAAGGACAAGGACAACATGCACGTATTTCCTGAAATATAATGAGAGCACTCCCTTGAATACAGCAAATGGATGTCTGTTAGTGTGAATAATTACTGATTGTAACTTTGAAGGCTTGAAGGCAGAGTCCAGGAAGTAAAAAGGGGAAATTTACATATTTTTAACAAGCTATGGAGGTCCAATTCAGAAGTGGTGCTTAGAATTCAGCTACAGTAATGATGCACTGCAGGCACTAAATATTTTCTTTCTTGTTTTTTTTTTTGATTATTTTTCTCCTTTGTTGTGTTTTCATGCCATAGCAGCCATGTCAGAGCATGGAATGACAGTCATTTCTGTTGTGAAAATTGTTCCCTGAATAATAAATATATCTCTCACCTCCAAAGACTGCAAAGAGGAAAAACATGACAGGATAAAAGAAGCCGAAGCCAATAGCCAAGGCATACTCATGGACGACAGCAGAGACGATGAACACGGAGAGCATTGCAGCTGTTCGGAATTTCCTATTCGACAGCTGCAGGGATCAGAGAACGAACAGAGAAAGACTCAAAGATCAGGGGTCAGGCTGGTGTAAAGGAGAATCTGTGTCACTAGAATTACAGGATGAATGTTAAGACAAGTATACACACTTCACCATATGACACATTGCTTTGCAAATAAAAACAGAATCCACTAGAATGCCACATTCATATTTTATTTATTGTTGTTACTTATTTCTTAAGTGTTTGTGTATTTAATTTTGGTTTACTATACTGTAATGATGTTCAGCTCACCCAGAGGAAGTCTCTGTATCCATAGTAATAAAGCCAGTCATGAACCACCACATTCCAGGTACGATAATAGTTGGCAAAAGATGTTGAATTCCACCAGTCCTGGGAAAAAGAGGATAATTAAATTAGTATATAGTTAAATAAAAAAAATAAAGAGCATTCATTTCAGTTCACTTCACTCGTCCAATTTGTTTTTTTTTTCAAAACTACAAAAATCCAAAACACGATAACACATTGTTAGTGTAGTGTAGAAACAAATGAGTTGCACCATATTATTTGTTGATTCCTGGCCATAATGTACAAACATGAGAGAAGTATTAACACATTAAAAAAACAAATGGAAAATTTCATAAAATGTCCACGCCCAAGTGCTGTACTTCCATAATTAGCTTTAAGATTTGGCCATGAGACAGCACTTGAAAATGAGCTGTTTGGCTAACACTGTCAACATTGCTTGACTTTTGGTTTGCAATTCACATCTGTATAGAAGTATTATACAGTACCAGTAGTATCTGATTATGAAATACTATTTTGTGGCCATGCTGCTCTAATTTCCTTTGACAGTGATCATAAATTTCCCACCCAAAAAAGCAAGCATATCTAAGAAAAAAAAATGAAGCCACACAAAAGCAGCCATACCTTGTAGAACATTCTGTCAGCAAAACGCAACAGCTCCCCAAAGAGGTTGAGCCAGCAGTGCAGGAAGGCAAAGAAACACAACAGAAGGAGCATTATACCTGTGACACACACACACACACACACACACACACACACACACACACACACACACACACACACACACACACACACACACACACAGAGAGAGAGAGAGAGAGAGAGAGAGAGAGAGAGAGAGAGAGAGAGAGAGAGAGAGAGAGAGAGAGAGAGAGAGAGAGAGAGAAGAGGGGTTATAAGAAACACTTTGATTCTGGGCATTGCTCCCAGGTTCTTCATAACAATCGTGAGTTGACATTGATGCTTTTATATCGGCAGTTACTCAAGCAGCTATTCACTCAAAGAGAGTAATAAACATAATGCCAGTCTTTGAATACATGATCTGATTGCATAATAGCATATTTAATCTTATCATTGACTTAAAACACTGGCAGCTTTCCTCCATTTGGACTGAGAGTAATACATTAACCAATACTGACTCACTCAGAAGACAGATTATATATTGCTATGATGCAGTCACAGGTGAACTTTAACTGGTTTAAATGATTGCTTGACATGCGACTTCTTTGACATAGTGTCACTATTAATAATGACTTTAACTTTGTAATGTGTGTGTGTGTATGTGTGTGTGTGCTTTATTGCTGATAGAGAGTACCTGGTAGTATTGAGTTGAACACAGCTAGAACCAATGTCCGTTTACTAAAAGGCTGCTTGGTTTCAGTTTTGAAGACAGGCACACAAAGGCGCACCAGGATAAAGTAGCCGTAAAACAGGCAGCCCAAGATCTGCAAATGAAACATAAAAATATAAGAAAACTTATAATGGCACTCTAAAGAAAGAAAAAAGAGCACATTTGAGAATCAGCAGTAGATATCTGAAGATACTGATCTAAAATATGATGTCAAAGACTAAATCTATTAAAAACTTGCTTCACATTTTGTAAGCCACTAACCCCATACAGTCCTGCTTAACATGTTGTATTATGTATTCCAACTCAAAGGTGATTAAATGCGTAAGTGAAAATGAGAACATGGTGCAGAGCTTCTTCTTACCTTGCCAAAAGTAACTCCAACATAATTCCATCTTATGTGGCTATTCCTGTAAAGAACAGACAGGAGACGACTACTTCAGAAACTCATACCGTACTTTGTGCCTGTTGTGTGTCCTTTTCTTTATCTCAAATTTTTTCATCTTAAATTAAAGACTCCAAATCCCATATCCACACACTGAAACTTACTTGAACATGATTGCTTTTAAATAAATCTCTCATGAAAAGATGTTTTTCAGGTTCTCTCATCTAATGTACATTTGTCAATCTGATGGGTTTTGAAGTAGCAATTAATGACAAATCCAAACCACTACTTAGCTTCAAATTGTTGTACTAGGAGTTGATGGTATAAAGATAAATATGTCACCCAGCTGTCATTTGTATTCAAATACTAATTATAAGGAACAAAACACAGGATGAGTAAATGGGATTGAGGGTAAAAGATGATCTTACCGGGGATATGATTCTCTGTAGATGAGAGTTGGACAGAAAAGGAAGTAGAGATAACTGGAGAGTGTAGGGAATTTTGGACTGTCTCCTGAAAAACAAAACAAAAGCACAATAAATCATTAGTAAGTGTGATTAGCCCAGTTTTGAATCCTTAGACCTGGTGATGAAAGAGCTTTTAACAGTTACAGGTTTCTTGCATTTCAAAGGTCCATGGCAAGGTAAACTAATAGCTGTCTTTAACATGAAACTAGTAGGCTTATTACAAAATCATTAAGACATTACGTGAAATTGTCAGCCTTAAAGCTTCTAATCTCTTTTTGCTGAATTATTTGCTATATTTCAGTCAAGCTTTAGCATCTTACTAACACTTAAGACATTTTAAAAAAGGTTTAACACAGTTTTGTGAAAAACTGTTTAGATGTTGACACTACATAGTGTCAGTATTAAATTCATTACCATGGGTTTTCACTGACAACAGCTGGACAGACACTGGTTTCCTACCTTTTTACAGTCCTCTTACCCTATGGGATGTACATACTTGAGGTTATCCATTGTATGTGAGAGTATATATTATTTTTAACTTCAGCATGAATCATAATGTGATAACCCACTGAGGTCTGTTTCAGTGATGCTGTGAGTAAAGATATTGCCTGAGGAATAAACACAGCTGACATCAGAATAAATCAATACAGTACCTTTCTTTGGTATGTTCTTCATAATAACAGGGGCAGTTTCTCTTATGAATGAGTAGCTCTTCATCAGGAATCGAATCTGAAAAAGATCAGATCAGCAGTTATTATATGAGACATGATGTATCAATATTACAAGCAACTATTTTGTCTTTTAATTACACGAATCACCAAGGTTTCTGAAAAGACTGAGGCCATAAGATTGTTTTGTAACAATCATTTGGCCTCAGTCTCTTATTTCTAAGTTTCTACACACTAAATTGTTGATATATAGTTTAATTGTGTTATTACCTTCTGTAATTAATCAAGAGAAAGTACAACTAAATCAATAAATCAAACTGTATGACAGGCTGAAGCACAACTAGAGCACAGGTTTACCTTTTAGAACTTTTTCATCTGTGCATTAATCATATATATAAGATAATGATAAATAGTCTTAGACTTACAAATAGACTGATTGGGCCAGGGTAAAATGAGGATTGGGACTAGCTTTCCCAAGAGCATCTAAGCACTGAGATTATCTCACTCTATTGAATGGAGCTGAAATGATCTAAGTACTAAGACGGTTTTGAGAGACTGGGGCCAGTATAATAAAGAGGATGATGAGGTATTACAGCATGTGTCCATGGTGTGAAACCGTTGGCTACACAGATCTGCTGGCTCTTTGATTTCTTTCCACTTAGAAAGCTCCCATCCCTATTTTTTTATTACAATGTTCTGCTGGTGGTAATGTGGATTACCAATAAAAAATAATGCTATCTATAGTGCGGGGTGTTTTTTTTACTTTCGAGATTGTCTCTAATAAGACATTTTTCGCCTGTGTTTTAATTCTGGCTGTTTGATTTTATGCTCAGCAGCAGTTCGCACATTGCAATAAAATCACTTTAATTGTTCTGCAGGAGTTATTGAATAAATGTGGGGCAAAACCCTTAACCAACCTGAAAACCTAATTTTTTCAGAGGAAAGCTGTTGGAACTTTAAGAACTAGTTTGCTTCTTCTGTGAAAATTTTAATTTTGAATGACAAACTGTGGAACGTATTTAACTGTTTTTCCCAGTGATCACAAATGAAGCCTTGTGTTAGTTTACACAGAGCAGTGAACTGCTCACATCAGTTCCTCTACTACATTAACTCTCATTCTCGCTGTGCATTATTGACTCTGACTAGTAACATCCAATTAGATTCATGTAAGAGTACTCAGTTGCTTTAATAAATTGTCAGTTCTCACTTGTACGCTGCAGATTTCATATACTTATTTTGCTTGTAGTCATGTCCTCCATGACAATAACCTCCTCATTTGATATTGTTATCTCAGCTAAGCTCTAATCTTCATGCACAGAGCTATTTCTAACCAGTTTTTTGTATTGTTATGTCTTTTGCAGAATAGTTGTTGTTGCTTTCATTCAGATTCATCGAGAGTTTCCTTATAGAGCAGTGTACTATAACAAGTAAATAGGCTACAATACATAGAGTAATGCTCCACCTTGTGATTTGTTTGATGCATCTAAATAACACATCTCATCTTTATTATGAAAGCGGACTGAGACTCAGGAGAAATTTATGTTTGCATTTGCTGTGTTCTTTGAAGTCAACGTAACTGCCAACAATACTTTGTCTCCTCAAACGGTGCTGCTAAAGGATTAGGAGGTGCTGACAGTATGACTGAAGAAGAAACACCTCAACTTCTTCTGTTTTTATAAATAGCAAGGGTGAACTAGTTTTGACACTTATTTGCTTTTTAGTTTATCTAAGTGTATATGTGTGCATGTGTCCTCTATGCTGCTTTATTCTGTTCACTAATATTTTGTCTTACTAGTTAATCAACTCGCCTGTACATAGTTCTACTGTTTGGTATGGATTACATACCAACAGATACTTGGTTTTGGGGGGCAATATTAGAATTCATAACCAAGATACTTTATCTTCTAAATTGGGTATTTTTAATAAAGATTTCTGTATTGGAATTTGTGGCAACTTATCACATCCTGTTTTGTGTATGTGATAAGCTTAAAATGACAGCTAAACAGTATCATGGATGACATTTACATTGAAAAAGTCTCATGGGAGGACAAATTTACATATGTATCAAGCAAGAGTTTCACTATGTTTATCCATGAAACACATACACAAACACTTACCTGCTCCAATATAACAATAAACCGTGAAGCTGGTGGCAGTTGGTAGTTTACAACGGCGTAGACAGGGAAAACTCCCAGCACACAGGTCTGTATGGCAGACAGCAATAGACCTGTCCCCAGGGACAGCCCCAACTTGGAAGGGAAACCATGATACAAAGACCCCCAAAACAACACAGTGTAGTAGGGAACCAGCAGGGTGTAAGAAAACATAAGCATCCACACCCAGATGACAGTCCTCAGTTTCCCAAAGGCGTAGAAGAACAGGTCAAACTCCAGGACCAACCTGAAATTATGGAACAAAATTAGTGGTGGTGAGTTGGACAAAAGTTACATATATTACATTACATAAATTTCATACAAAGAATTATTGCATAAAGAAAAGGAAAGTCCTTATTAAGGAGTTAAAAATGCAGATTTAATTGCTGGAAAATAATTCTAAAAACCAAGAAGTTGAAGCCAGGGGTGATTACTGTATGTGTATAACACCATTTAAAACCAGCCACTTTGTGCTGAGCAAGTTGAAAACAGCATTTAAATGACCACTTCAAACAAATCATATTAAAGCATGAATGACTTTAATAAATGCACAGTCATAATGAAGCTCATTTCTCCGATTACTTTCTCCTATTTGATCAGACCCCCTCCGGTGATAATAGATTTAAATACCTGTATGTTGAAGGATTTGTTTAAAATTCAGCAGGGCCAATTGCAAGGGTCATTATTTTTTCCATTGATTTACCCATCAATGCTAACTGAGGGTAGATATGTGGAATAATTGGCACACAATGGAATTGCCTGCTAGCACTTATTCCAGTGAGAAATGCAAGAATTAAACTTAGAAGCCTGCAACTGTAAACAGCAACCAAATCATTACTGTGCTGCCCAAAGCAACTGCAGAAATACTCAGAGGGATTGATTGCTCTATCTTTTCCCTGCCAGGTGAGCAGACAGGCACGGAGGGATGAAGGGAGGAACGGAGGGACACAAGAAGGTTTAGCTTGAGAAAAAAAAGATAAGAAGTGAGCAAGAAGTTTTTTTTCAAAGGCTTCAGGGTAATTGAGTTTCTATTAGACTTAGTTCAGGGTCGAAGAGTTTAAGAACTGTCACTGCTGTAAACAAACACGACTCTACAGGGAAATGCACACATCTCACACACACCTGCCCTGGTCAATGAAGTCAACAGCTAGCGTGCTCAGGCAGAAGATGAGGAGGACAGCGATGAACATGTGGTAGATAGTCCTGATGTGGCTGATCTCAAACAGTTCACTGATGAAGAAGAGGAAACAGACAGGATTAGCAAACTGTCACATAAAAAACGGCTCAGAGTTCTATTTCTGTGCTCATCTGTTGTGCTGTATTCATGCTTAATGTTTATTGAGCAAGAATAAACACACCTACAAACATGTCAGTGGGATTAGGTGAATGATCTGTTTCTGTACAGTTACTTGTATATGTGGACCACATAAATACTGATCTTTGTTATAGTGTCAGTATTAAAAATGTTCTTCAATATAACATTCATGATTCCTCAATTATTTCCAGT
The DNA here is from genome assembly GCA_024605115.1 of Rastrelliger brachysoma. Lineage (NCBI taxonomy): Eukaryota > Metazoa > Chordata > Actinopteri > Scombriformes > Scombridae > Rastrelliger > Rastrelliger brachysoma. The sequence goes on from JANJYP010078421.1 coordinate 12,679, forward strand.
TATCTTGCAGTCATCAGGGTGGTATATGAGGTAATCTCTTAAGTGACATAACAAGAGAAATACATATTATGATAAATAAAAAAAAAAAATAATCATGAAAATAAAGGCCCATTCAAGCAAGGATCAATCTGAATATTGGCAATAATAAATCTGATGAAGGTAAGACAAAGACATTGGAGTATATCGGTTGAATGTTGATAACCTTGCACTGACTTTCACACTGGTCTGTGTCTCACTGTGTGTGTTGCCAAACACAACGTCAGTCATACTCACTCCAGCAGTGATGGCCTGTCCATAAAAACTTTGCCATCATCCATCCTCTGAGATCTAAAACAAAATACACAAGAAAAAAGACATACAGCAGTTTAAGTCATTTACAGCAGCACATGATAAGACAAATGTACCTGCTAAACAGTGAAAACAGAAAGTTTTCTTCCTTTTTCTCTCACCTAGATTTTTTTGTCGCCTTCCCAATAATTGTTGGTTGGAATTCAGTGAAAGTTTTGTCCAGAATGTCACTGAGCTGATCCTGGATCTGCTCCATGATTTTTATCTTGGCTTTCTACAGGAGGACGCATGCAGGAGAAGATTGTAATTTTCTCAATTTTCAATGTTTATTCGTCCACATCACATTCTCTGTATGTGAAGCATCCCATATTATGCACACTTTTAATATCACTTTAAGCTGGATCATGTTTTTCTTTTTAAATGAGTAGGCAGCAACATTGCTAAGAGACTGTTGGCTTGGCTGGAAGAAAGTTACCTGTGCATGCTTCTGCCACTGTCTCAGATCTTCTTCCTGTGCATTATTATGACTCGCAGCTGTGGAGAAAAGGACATATTTCCCTGAATCAGTTACCGGTAAGTAAAACATGCTGCACACCCGAAACAAGTTAATTAAAGCGCAACTGGGGAGAAAAAGTGCAGAAATAAATCATGGGACAGATTTAGAAGAATCCCTGGTTTTGTAAATATTTCTGAAGCAATTCTAAATGTAGCAAGTGAAAAAAAAACCCTCAAACTCATTTTAGGACAATGAAGTTACCACGTCTAAAATGAGCTTGAGTTCAATGAGCTTTGAAGGGATTTTAACTGTCATTTTTGTAACAGCAAAATAGGATTTTCTAAATGCCTTTGTTATTCTTTTTTTTACCCTCTCTAATACAAATATAACTTGAAATTGAAATCTGCCTCCGTCTATTAGAAATTACACAAACAAAAAAGACAACAATATGGATTTATTTCCAACAAAACAATACAACACAATAACACTACATGGAATATTTTCTATGCATGGGAAATTATGTAAATACATTATTGTACATACCATGACTGGGGTTCTCAGTCGATGTACGGGTCTTGATGTTTCTTTGCCACACTCCGTTTGGTGGCTCTACAGTCGTCATGGTTACCACTGTCTGGCCTCAATGATTAGGACTATTATGTACCGAAACTCAGCAGGAGGGTCCTATGCATATCATAGATACAGATGAGTGTTAGACACACTGTTGTTTCCCTGATCATAACTGATGGATATGTGTTGTTGTATGTCAAGATAGGAGACCCTCAGAACAATTAAGATCCACACATGGCTCAGTTTCAATTTTCAATCTATGGTTAATCCACATTAGATTTCTTGGAGCAGAAATCTGCTGCTTTACTTCTTTCTGTGAGCTGAAGCACTCCTATTAATGGATTTCAAATTTGTTTTTTTTTTCCACTGAAAGGGTGAACAAAGGTGTAACATGTGTAGGCTTCAACCTTTAGTAGGTAGTGCAGCAACATCTCTTGATCCATATGAATAGCTGTGATTTACTCTTTGTTGAAGTTTGACATTGCTGCACAGTGTATCTCACAACTACAATTTGAGAGATTAAATTAGGTCACAGCCCCATTGCTGGAAGGTTGCCTCATGCTAAAAGGAATTAATATTCATGATCAGCCTCAGTGCAGGGGAGGCGAGCTTCCTTGTGTGAATCCAAAACTGAAAACATGTACAATCTCCTGGTCTGCAGGGACATATAGGTCATGGGTTTTCACCGATAGTTACCTACTGTTCGTTTCCATAACAAGAGTATTATCTGCAGGCATTGCGGCTTAAGCTAAACAATGTAAACAAATGATAAACTATGTCCCCAGTGGAAGTTCACTAGGCCTACAGATAACATACACAGTTGACTGAAGGAGAGGCTATATGAAATAGACATCCAAGGGGGGGCATTGAGTGACCTCATTTCCTAATCTATGTGTTTTGATCGCTCCTCAGGAGAAATGTCTGTTGAAGGCTTTGCACAGATGAGAAGAATGATTATACATTATGTGGCTGCAACACATGTAGTGTCAGGGAAAAAGACCATGTTTTGTTTCTGAGCAGATTAACCCCCATGCAATGTGCCATTGTAGATTCATTTTTACAGTAAACTGAGGGTGAAGAATGACATCCGGTCATGTTGAACTTATTGGTTTGTGCTCCTTTTTTTGTTCCTGTTTAGCTTTCCTCTCATTTGCTTAAAGTAATTATCTTTGAATATAAGATTTGATGACTGTGTAGTTGCTGTTTGCTATGGGAATCATAATTGATAAACAGATGTTAAGAAAACTAAATAATTTGCATTAATTGCCAACCTTGTCATTAATATTTTGATTTTTCAAGGTTGGTTTTATTATTGTATTATTGCATATAAAGGAATGCTCAGACAATTAGTTCCATCTTAGTTTTGATTTTGAACTTGAATCTAGATGTATGTTTCAATGCCATCTTTGACTGTCAATGGAATCAGAAAATCCAAATATGGACAAGGACAAAGGACACCTGTATTGCATTGAGGTTAAAGCAATTATAATAATGGCTGTATGACATTTGTTATACTACATCTTAATTCTTAAGTCTGCATTTTGGCATAGGTGGTAGTCATTTAGTTTATACTGACCTTGACAGGAACTCATTAATGAGAAGATTTGAGCTCAGTAATTCAAATATATATTTTTAATCAAAAGTTACAAGGTCTGCCACCAAGTTTTAGGTGTGGTTAGATACACATTTTTGATCATTCTAGAGTTTTAACATTATCACAGTCACTGAGTTTAAAACATGAACACTGAGCATTGTTGCAGTATATTGGGCTCAGTATATTTGACTAATAGCTTCTTCAAATGTATCATCATCATTAAAAATCAAGTTAATGATAGCTTTTCAGATGATGCTCTTATTAAGATATAACAGCTGTCAATGAGGAATATCAGTTAACTTCAGCTAAACTGCTGTTCGAATGATGAACACTTCAAGATTTGTGATACGGTGGAAAATAAAGCCAACTTGCAAATCTGACCGCTTGGTAATTTGTTGTTGAATGATTATTGTGTATCAGGGGAATTACTGAAAAGTCAATACTATATACTATTATTGTATGCTGTTCAGAAAACTGCTTATCTTTCTCCCAGAACAAATACTTTAAAAGTTATCATAAAATAAGAATACTAAAAACTGGTCCTGATTTATCTCTTATGCTTACTGATATATGACTATGCAACTTCTAATTTATTGCTTTGTGGCACATTTTGCTTTCTTTATTTACAGAACAACCTCAGAAATTTCAGTAAAAACTTTCAGTAGTCACACAGAATTACTTCTGCTCTATAGTATTTTCTAACATTCTAACAAATGCAACTTGTTCAACAGTGTAAATAGTAGGAAGACCTATAAAATTGTAAATGACAAAAACGGCTGATGTTAGACATAGATGTGTCAGGTGGATTTGAGATTCACAATAAATACTTGTCACAGTATCAGCTTTGTACTCACAGTCTTTTGTCCTCGGGTACAGTCAGCAGTCCATAAGGTGAGCAGCTCTGTTTCAACTGATGTTTCAGCGCTGAGAGTGAGTTGATGGAGTGTTTTAAGTAAGTCTGTGTCACTGTTCTTTTGATCTATGTCCTTTCCTTTTCTCTGCTGCTATTTTGCACTTTGCCCTCCTGGCTGTTGGCTCTGGATAGGCCTAGTCCTCTGCTGTCCAATTGTTTTACACTTCCTCTAGTGGATGTATGAGATCATGCAGCAAAATAATAAAATCTGATCAATTCATTGGGATTCATGGAGACTTTTACAAAATGCACTATTATTGATTCCTATGTACTTTATACTTTGGCATAACTGAAAAACACTGAGAGTCTACAGCCATGGCAGGAGTTGATATGAAGTCTACATCTAATTTCATGGTAATCCATCCAATAGTTTTTGAGATACTTCACCCAAAACCAAATATGTCAACCTCAAGGTAGTGATAGCAGAGAACAGTACCTCAAGGTAGTGATAGCGGAGAATGGTAGCCTTATGAACAGTGCCATCCACAGAGACACGCAAAAATATCTTAAGAGCTGTAACAAAATAATCCTGGGTCTTTCTGAAAGGTCTCAGTCATTTGGATTAAAAGATTTCTGGAAGTCCTAAATTGAACATGAAGCTGTGACTAAAACAGAAAATCCAGCTTAATGTTTCAAAATATACTTTATGCAAATGAGTACAGGGCACAAAAATGTTCTCTGACCTCTCAGTGAAAATAAACATCAACTTGTAAACTATTATTTGTGGACAAAATCATTTCTGAAAAGCTGGATATCAGTCTAATAAGAAAATAATGTATGACAGCACTTACTGTAAGTAATTACAACGTGTAGATCTCATAAAGATATAACACAGGAGCACAGAAAGAACAGTCACGCATGATGTAATGAAGCAGAGTGAACAGAATGATGGCAAAGGTCATTTACTCTGTGACCACTGTTTAACAGCATGATTGCTTTACAATATCAAAGCCAAAGCAGACAGTGGCTTAACATGGGTAAACAACTCTACCTCTCTGGGTCCTGGGTTATTCTACTAATCGATTTGTTTTGGTTGAATGTCACTGTCTCACTGTTTTAATTCTAGCTGATCTAGCTGGGTTTTTTGAAACATGTACCATTAGTATTACTATATTACTGTATATACATATATATACATTTGTATGTATATTTTAAGTGCTAAAATGGTAACAACAAAATGGTAATATAAGTGCAAAACTGCATGTGTCTTTGTGCTTAACATCCTAAAAACAATAAAGTAATGACAAGACAGTGTAATAATGGTATGCATCATGTTATCATCTTTATTGAAAGGAGTTTTCATGAGATAACAGTACTGTTTCTTAGCAGCTACAGAAGAAAGTACTGCATGCACTAAATCACACGCTATAAACAAACCAACCAATGCACAGATGTACAAACAAACACAGACATTTTGCCTCTTGTCTTTTTTTCATCACTCTACTAGTCTTGTCATAGTTCTAGTTCTGCATATTTAGGCTACAGTATCACATTTTTTTTTTTACTTTGCCAGAGTATTTTCAGATCAATTACAGTGACTGTAAGACAACAGACCAATATATAAATTCTACACTCATTCAAACATTTAACTTCAAACAGCTCTGTATACAACCATAGTGCATGTCAGGACAATAGCTGTTTTCTTCCTAGGTTTCATTGATTAACAGCAGGTTGGAAAAAAAAAATTAGGCCATTCACATTCAACTCCAGGTTTCTATAGGTTGTGTAAACACACCTTAGAGATGATGTAAAGTGTTTAAATTCACGACATTTTTTAACCTTTGGAGAAAGTCAACCTGAACAATTGTAGTATTTAGATATTTAATGTAAAGGCTTATAAAGGAAGAAAGAGGGAAAATAATGCGATAAAGTGCTCCATGCATTTGTAATAAGCCTCAATATGAAAAGAAGAGAGGGTTGCAAAAAAAAGTCACAAAAGGCAACCCAGCTAAAAAGAGACAGTTCCTGTTCTCCACAAAACACACACACACACACACACACACACACACACACACACACACNCATTGACATAATGCATTCCCTTATCCTAACATTCACCACCACAACTAATTGCCTTAATCTAAACCTTGAATGTAAACCCAATTCTAACCTTAACCCTAAAACCAAGTCTTAACCCTTTGAAATTGTGAGGACCAGCATAAATGTCCTCACAACACACTCACAATGCTGGTTGTCAACAGAAATTGGTTTTCAACGGTAGAAAGATGTGTACACATACAAATATACACACATACACACACACAAACAGAGTACATGCACACATTCACAAATCCAGTGTAGTCCTCTGCTGTCAAACTTGACTCTCTCATCCTGACTGGCTGATCAGGAAGTCACCAAAGAGAATGCAGTGGGTGGAGTAGAGTGACTGACAGTGTGTCAGTAGACAGAGTAGTCAGTCAGTCAATAAACTTATCTAATCAGATAACTCAGACTGTATGCAAGTAATACAGTATACATTATATCTATATTTTGGGGTCAAAGGTCAAACACCTCACTGCTTGACAAGCTGTTACATATGATTTTGTGTGTGTCAGAGGGGTAAGACAGGATAAGACAGCTCTTGATAACCGACAGTAACCTGAGGTTCACTTCTGCAACAGAGCACATATGGGCTATTATAGAGCAGGGTCTTCTTGAAATGACTCACTACATCAGGACTTTGGTGTCAGTCTGAGGTGGTTCAACAAAGAACCATAGGATTAGTCATCTTTTCTGTACAAATTCATTTTGGAACAGCAGCTGCACACACACTCACATTTTCATCCAGTGACAAAACAGTTGAAATCTTAAATCTTTAGCATTCTCTGATGTAATAAACAGTGTCAGCATAGTATATCTATAGTACACATCAAAACAAATGCTTCACATTCAACAATTGCTATAATTTAAGAATAAAAAACAAATACACAGCTTCAATTTAAAATAAAGCAAATGATAGATAATGCATATATTTATTTCAAACTAGAACTAGTATAAAAATAGTTGCTACACATTTTTTTCTTTTTTTTTTACTCTGCCATGCTTAAGGATGACATGATTATCTCACAGATGATCCCTGACGACAGTTTTTGTAGGGATAAATTACAGATTCAGAACTCTCTTTACTATGTCACATTCAGCCCATTCAAGATAATCAGCAACCGTGTATTTTTGACTGGTGGTAATTTTTTACTGGTGGTTGTGATGAAGTTGCTTTTCAGACAACAAAGTCAGTGCTAGGTGTCAAAAGACAAACAGGATGCTGTATGCCGCTTGATGTTAAATGCAGAATATTTTTAGTATTTAATTTTAAACAATGCTCTTACGAACTTCTTCATTTAGCATTGTAGTTCTTTCTGTGCTTGATGCGATAGTGCCACTCTCAGAAACACCAATATGGATGTTGGGGATAGTTGGTTTACGATTCCTCTCAATCTAATAAGTGAAAAACATTGTAATGTGGAAATATATCCTGTAAGGTTACCAAAATACAAAACAGTTGAAGAGTCTTGAGGAATTATATACTATCTATCTATATATATATACAAACTTTTGTTTCATTAATTTGTGTAAAAAAAGATCTGATGTGAGAAATTGTATATAATTAAGGCTTGGCCAGTCTTCAGTTACTGCAGGTGTGTGTATATGTGTCTTAGGATCAGTAGTGTGTGTTCTTTGAGTGATTATCTATGTGGCAACACTAGTCTGTCACAAAGCATGACTGACTACTGTTACTATGACTACTGGGGCTGTTTCTAATTATGTTCATATAGTAATTGTTATATATTGTCATATTTTGTGGGCAAAACTGGTACATGTAATGGATAAGTCTGGATATATTCTATTGGTCCCTCAACCAAGAGACACTTTTTTTTGGAAGAGATCTATTTGTCTGTGTTTCAGGTCAAGTCATCCCCACCTGAACTTCAGCCTGAACTGGTGCTGCTGGTGCTGATTTTTTTTTTTTGCTACAGCTATACTTTATGTTCGCTAGCACACTGATACAGCTCAGGTTAACTTCAGGGTAAACTTGTAGATAACATTTAAGGAAGCCTTCTGGGGGTTGCCCACAATTTATTTTGACTCCTCTCATTTCCTTTTTTGCAGTTAGTCAGTGAGCTTAGGGTTATTCTTCTGTTTCATCGTGTAGCACAAGTGAGCCTTTGTTTTCATGTTACTTCAAGTTTTGTTTGCTATTTTGACCTTAGATACCATGATGTCTTACTTGCTTCATTTCTGCAGTTTCATTCTGTTAATAATTATATGTTAATAAATATTACACATTCTTATATTTTAAAGTGTTTCCAAAATATTTTAAGCAAAGAGTTTTGATTAATTTATGTTACCCCCTGTGTTCCCCTAGACTTTAGAGGTTTGTGTTTTTTTTGTTACTCATACAGCTTATGTTACTTTGTTCTATAAATTCCTATTGTTATTGAAAACACATCAGCGAGTCACACAATTATGCTGACTGACATTTTCTGTCATTACAAAGAACACAGAGGCTGTGGTTTATTTTGAGCCAATCCTACAAACACTGTCCAGATCCTTTAAATACGTAATCACTAAAATACCAAATGTTTATTTATCCGTGGCTAAAAAACTCTTCAGAGGTTCCCAACAAATGTGCTAGGTACTCCTGTTTGAAATGCATTTATGATGTCCAACAATTTTAGGAAATCACTGAGCCTTTCTTGAAAAAAAAACATTTGTGGCCTGTTTTAAGATTTATGTCTTCAGTGTGAAAGAAAAGGCTTGGGGCTTAGAGCCTGTGGAATTCTGAAAGTAATAAGAAACAGACTGCTTTATTTTCATCTCTCTTCTTTAAGAATTTGTTGATGGTAAGAAAAAGACAGAATATCACCAGCCTTATTTTTTTAAAGACAACTAGTGTTTAAGGGGGCTTTCCCCATTTAGACTAACTCACTGTGAAATGAAACATTTTGTGATTATGTTGCCTCACTAGAGCTCTTCCTCCTTCATTAATTTTCCATGGGCAAGAGAATCTGAAGCCCAAATATCTAAAATCAACATGCACAGTCAAAAGTATAAGTAGTAGTGAAGTAAGTTTGAAGCTTGCACTGTTTTCACATTGTTTAACACAGTTTAACTTGGATATTTTTTTACCCTTATTTATGTTTAATGTGAAGTTGACTGTTGGATGTACTGCTTTTATGTTTGATGTTATTCCCTCACTGAGAGAAACAGCACTCCCTAGTGGTCTCACACAGCACCACACCTTCTCTTCTCCCATCTTTCTATTTGTGGTCCCTTTGTATTTAAAGTCGTGGAGGAAGAGGTGCAGCAAGATGCCAGGTGAGGCATTGGAGATGCAGTGCATTTCACGGTTCCTGCTTATACCCACATACACCCCACACCATAGCTATGGAAGGAGAGGGGGTTCAAGAGGAATGAGCAGGGTCAGGAAGAGGGAGGTGGGGACATAGAAGAGATTGAGGTCTGTTTACAGGAGGTGAGGATGTAAAAGGAAGTGGGGACAGTGATCAGCTGCATGCAGATTTACAGAGGAGACCTTGGAAAAACATCTGCCTGGGGGAGGGGGAGAGAGAGAGAGAGAGAGAGAGAGAGAGAGAGAGAGAGAGAGAGAGAGAGAGAGAGAGAGACAGAAAATAACACACAGTCAAATACGAGAAAAAAAGAGAGATTGATGGTATAAAATATGAGACAGCAGCCAAAGAGTCATGCTAACACTGCCAGTAGGAACACATTGCAAATCATTTTATTCCTGTCTTTACTTAGAGTTAGTGTGTTTTGGAAGTGCAAAGAGCACTCTGGGATCAAATTTAGATTTCATAGTGCGTAAACTTCACCAGCACAGTGACAACTTTAGATTTAGTTTGCAGAAAACTTTATAAAGCATGAAAATTTACATTAAACTTTTCTATTTTATCACTGTGCACTTATAATGTTGTGTGCAGTGCAGATTGAGATTGAGTGTACTATTATCATATTACACATAGTGAAAAAATGATTAGACTGCACATTTTACAGCAGTAGTCCTGTGTGACAAAGTGTGACATTTTCAAATGAGGTCAATTCAGTCAGTTGTGATGGTGAATATTATTAACTACAGGAAGAAGGCAACTGTATGAAAACCTGTCAGTGCAAAAGCAGTGAGATAAAGTAAAACCCAGAAGTGGGAATAATTTAATTTTCCTTTTTTTATATAAGTATTTTTAAGAGCAATATTTTTTTTATAATATAGTATAATCTTTAACCCCAGGCTGGGATTTATGAAGCAATTTAAAAAAGAGAGTGCAGATCTGAGACAGATGCTGTTTATGTCTCACAGTACACTCTGTAACGGGAGGTATTTTTAGCAAGCGAGGCCACAGAAAACTGCCAGTCACAGCTTGTGTGTTGCAAATTTGGTTAACATGATTCACGGGTGGAAGATAACATCAGCAAAATTAATATAAATTATGTTTACCAACATTTAAATATAATCATTGTCACTGAATGTTGGCGTTCATACAGTAATGTGTGCATCTGTAGCATCAACTATTTCTTAAGATACCAACTACAATGAAATATGCTCATAGGTTTAAGTCTTTAAGTTTTTTTCAGAGTAGGACATATATTCATTTTTTAAATTAATAATAATATTTCCAAATTGTTATTAAACTGGATTCACAAGGGTTTTGATTGTTAATCAGTTAAACTTTAAACTGCATGTTAAATTATTATTTTTTAACCTGTTTTTCATGCAGCTGTTATTTAGCAGAGTTATTCTGCATTCTTACCTGCTCAGGTCTATTAGCTGGCTGAGGCCTCCGGCTGCCGGTTGTAGAGTTTGGTTGAGTCCTGATTGTAACAGACGTCACTTCTGGACACAGAATTGACATTCAGACACATGCTACCCAACACATCAGAATCACAGGCAGTCGCAGTATCATCAGCAACAACATCCAGTGGCAGCGGCAGGAACAAGGGAGGAGTGATGGAGCAGAGAGAAACAGCAGTGAGGGAAGCAGATTAGTGATGTTTGTTGGTGTTAAAACACAGAGGAGATCAGCGCATGCTGGGGGAATGTGGGAGTGCATTATTTCAAAATATTCCTTGCTTATTATTGACTATTATTAACAACATTAAAGATAAAAATGTTAAGTTAATCACTAATGTCTTACAGAAGCCTTTCATATCCAGTTTTCCTTTAAGTTTCTCAGACAAGACCTGAAATGAAGTTAAACTGTTTGTAAATCACTGAAGTATTTCCTACATAAGAATTTAAATTTATCACTTCTCACATAAAATAAACTGGATTTTGGAGATTTCTGTCAGCAGTAAGGCAGCAACACATAGCAGCAGGTGTTTTGCAGTAGTCAAAGACGGTACACCGGTCTTACCTGTTGTCATTGATATCTGTGGTGTTTCCTGTGGACATAAAGAGGTGTATAAGGAAGCAGGCAGGTGCACAGTGAGAGGGGTGGTGTGTAAAATAAGGTGAGAAGCGTGTTTGTCACAGGCACATGTGGGTTAAACTGAAACAGTTCAAAGCCACTGAAGACAGAGGCTTTGGAACAAGCACAATGAAGCATCTTCATACCTGAATGACAAAACGATTTGTCAGTGAATTTAAAATGACCCATATGGACATTTTGCTGAAGCTGTACCCTCACTGGAAATATAAAAATATCAAACTACTCCCTCTTCGGCTCCAGAGCACAGTGAATATTCACATAACTGCAAGAGGTCACTTGTCAGAATTATACACATGGGTAATTTCTGCCATGTATACAAATGACCATCCTGTCATTTTTCTGATGAGGACTGTTCTACTTCTACAACAAAGTAAAAGATAAATAAAGCAACAACAAATAAGGATGAATAAGTAGAAGGTGAAAAAAGGATTTCCTGGAGAACATTTTTCCTTACACTATAGGGATAAAGTGCAGCAATATTTAAATAGAATGTAGGATTATTTGCATAGCTTGTGGATTACAGTTACATGTTGTAGAGCCAATTTAGTAAATTAATTTGCACGAGCAGCATGAATGGTAGCCTACTATGTCAAAAACCCTTACTGCAGCAGCTTCTGCATTTCTACTGCCAGTTACTACGGAGGTGTGTGCTCTGTCTCTGTGCTATCCCAGCAGGGATCTGTCAGCAGATATTCATTTGGCTATTTATTTCTACTCATTAACACTAAGACACGCTGCATGAAGGGACTTCAGATGTTACTCAATCTCCAGTGAAAGTAAGACGTATGCTTTCATTCACTGTTATTCTTGGAGGGACATTTACTTAATATCTGTGCTCTTTAAGCAAATTTGATGAGTTGACTGTTATTAAGAGGCCACATGCTTGACTGGATTATACTCAGTTTAATCTCAGCTGAAAAGAGATATATTGTCCCAGTTAATAGAAACGTTACCCTGATGTCGACTGTCAAGGCTACATCTAACCAGACTGAAAATTACAGAGAAAAAGTAAAAACTTTGAGGTACAGTACATGCTGGGCAGAGCTATTTGGCTCTGCATTTTATACCGCTCTATCAGCTCTCATTGAAATTCATGAGACTGAGTGGAGTTATATTCCAGAGTGAAAATTACCATGGACGGACCAGATGGAATTTCCCTCCAACTTTGACTTCAGAATACATTACAATATACAAGCATTTATTTCAACACGCCAGGTTTCCATTTTAGGAAGAAGTGCTAAATAAAGCACAAATTGAATTAAAAAAATCACAAGTTGAAGACTATCCTCAACAGCTCACATATTTAAAAATATGTTCAGATATGACCAGCTGTCAGCATTATGTCTGCATATTTATGAACCAAAAGGACTCAAATATCAGTATTTTCAGGGTTGAAAACCTGAAAAGAAAAAAACCCCAAAACAATAAAAATGATGATTTTATGGTTCACTTCCCCTTTTTGTGACAGTGAACAGCATCACTGATATCTAATAATAAAATGAAGGTACTGTCACAGCAGATTGATATATTATCCCTGACCCTGTTTCTGACTTTTATTGATATACGCGAAGAATCGAAGAGGAGTGGTGTTGTTATACAACTCTACAACTGTCAACACTGGGTCAGCAGCTGAGGTGGGCATCCAGCCTGTCCAGCCGGCTATCTGTCTGGCTGAGTAATGACACTGCAAGCCTAATCTATCTCCTCCAGAGTCGGTGGCTGATGGACACACACACACATACACACACACACACACACACACACACACACACACACACACNCAAATGCACAAAAATAACAAGCAGCATCATCGTCTTATAACAAACTAAGAGCATTTCCTTTGGGTTTTTCTAAGATATGACAGCATGTCATATTATTAATATATATACACTTTATCCTAAGACCATTTACTTATGTCAAAACCCTCCTTCCAAGACTGCAATGGCTCAGAATTACAGTTTAGAATACGCACTACAACCTCATTACATGAAGATGAAAGCAAGAAGAAAAAAACAAGACCCAGCAGGCAGAATTTTTATGGTGGCAGCAGGGCAATCATTGTAAACTGGTTTAACAGCCAGACCTCTGAAAGAGTATATAAAATAGCTTCAAACATAATGGCTGGTAAGATAGCATAATGGCAATCACTAAAAAAACAGCCGTAATATTAAATGCTGTTACTCCCACTGATCGTGATCATAATATTTCTCATTACTTTAACAGGTTTTATCTGAGTAGAGCTCACCATTTTCTGAATCGAGAATCTCTGCAGTGTTGGTGTCTGCATGGCTTGTAGATTCAGCTGGAAGCCTACAAAAAGCAGAAAGAGATATTTTAGTAACACTGAAGTAACACTGAGGGGTCTTTATATCAGTTATATGAGTTACATGAAATAAATCTGTAATAAAAACAGAAAATGAAAATGTAACAAAGAGATCATGTCAAAACAGATTACAGTATAACAAAAATGCTCAAAATGCACTTATCAATCTAAAAAAATGTTTTTACAAACAGCAAAATAATGCTAAAAATACTGATTATTTGCCAATACAGTAGTAATAAAATGGATAGATTACATTTGTTCTGAGAAGCCTTGACACTGGAAAATGTAG